>PITA01021464.1:0-32637 GCA_004023965.1 Spilogale gracilis
GGGTGCAGGGGGGCGGGCGGCAGGAAAAGAAATAAAAATTTCAAAAACGCCTTCCCTGGGGGGTTTGCGCGTGGCCCACGGTGTGGAGAGAAATGGGAGAGAAGGGCAGCGGTGCAAAAATATAATCCACTCCCGCTGCTTTCCCGGCAGCTGTGGCAGCTCAGGCGGAGGCGGCTGCACGCGGGGCCAGCCAGCCCGGCGGAGGCGGCCCGCCGGGCAGCGGGAAAAGAAAAAAAAATTTTAAAAAGTCTCTTTGCCTTGCCCCGCGCTCCACTGTGTTCCTGTTTCTGTCTAGCTCCGATTCAGGCTGTAATCTGCTGTTATTCCTCACTCACAGAGCACTTTCGTTTGGGGGTATTTGTTTTCAATGGTTCAGCTCTGCGGGCTTCCTCCCCCACTCCCCTGTCTCTGGGGGCAAGCCTCCAGACCCTCTTATTTGTTTCTACCTTTTTGCCGATGTTCCTTGTCTTTTGTGGCAGTCCAGAAGTGGGAAATATCACATTTCAGGCTGATTTCAGGGTGTTCACGGTGGTCTTGTAGTGTTTTTTTTTTGCTAGAATTCAGCTCTCTTCAGGGAACTCCCCGAAATGCGGTCACCTGGCCTTCCACCATCTTGACTCTCCTACAGTATTCTTAACTATACTCACTGTGCTGTATATCCCCAGGACTTACTTATTTTATAACTGGAAGTTTGGTGCATCCATCTATTTATTGGTTTCCTATTCCTTGGGTCCTGACTATCTTTTGCTTAGGTTCCTCATAATGATCCCTCATTCTTCTCTGCAAACTTACCTCAGAATCTCCAACTTATGTCTTTAATATGTCTCAAGTATGTCACATCACTGAGGCCCCAGTCAAGTGTCTCCAGCAGGGCTATTGCAGTGATCGAGCTTGGAGACCACTGAGTGACCTGATTACCAAAGAGAGCACTTGAAATGACAGCACAGGGCAGAAGAACTGCACTCCAACCCTCACCCAGCCACAGGGAACCTCTCCATGATACAATCAAGCACAGTGAACTTCCAGAAAATGTCTACTGACTCCATTTACTTAATCAGGGAATAACTGAAGGAACTCCTCCTTACCATATTCACATACAAAAAAAATTCTCTAAAGAAACCATCAACCATTTTCCAATTAAAATGCCTTCAAGAGAACAGCAGACAACATTTTTAAAAGCATTTCCTATGTATTTATATATAAAAAATGAAAAACCAAAAAGCCTACTCATCAGAATTTTCAGGTTCCATATGTTTACCTCAAATACAATTATGGTTGATGAAAACCAAATTTAACAAGTAAGAAAACTTGTTTTTCCAACTCTCACCTACTGTATTCAAGTTCCTCCCACCCATCCCAACATACATCTAAACCTTCCCCTGGCCCAAGCTGTTTAGGGACATTCCTGAGAAATCTGGTCATTCAGACACACTCATTATTTCCATAGGGGCCCAGCTCTACTCTCTCTTTCCATATATATTTATCACAGGCAGTGTGTGTATGAGAGAGAGAGAAAATGGGGGGGGGGGGCAGGAGATGTTTCTGCTTTCAAAGCATTTACTGTGTAGTAGAAACATGAGAATTGACATTTACTTAACTATCAGATATTTTCTATTTACCATGCTAAGTTATTTATGTCCATTATATCACTAAATCTTTATAGCTTCTTCAGTAAAATACACATTATTGTTATTTCTAATTCAGAAATAAAAAATAAAAAATTTTAAAGAGAGACAGAGAGAGGCTAGATAACTTGCATAATCACCTAACAAGTATCAGAGTGGTTTTATCTTAAATACATGTCTGTCTGAATTTTCTCAAACAACCCCCTCTCCCACGACCATATCCATCTTCCCAATTCATCCCTGGTATTCCTACTCCACCAATTGTTCAGTCTCCCCAGAACAGACAGTACATTGATCCTACCCTCTTTTTTATGTCCTTACCCAGCTTAAAATCCACAGTCCATCATCAAAAACACTCCTTGGCACACACCTCCAGCCCCTTTCTGGCTGGCTCCCTTTGCTTGCTCACTTGGTAAAAACCCAACACGATTAAACCCAACACTGCATCTCTTCTGTGTCTGCTCTGTCTTGGCTGCTCATGGCTAGAAAGAAGCACACAAGCAAGAGGACTGGTCTCTGGTGAGATGTAAACTTTAAACCAGTCCTTAATAGTGGGCACGTTTATGATTGTTGCAGCATGCCTTTAAAGGGCTAGCTAGAACATAAAACTGAATGAAGCAAGTTCTGTAAGTTCCCAAGTGCTTCCCCAGATGAAGCCCAACTCATACACAGATTAGGACTCACTGGTTGAAACTTTATTAATTGAAGAAAGCTATTTCTCCTACTTTCTTTAAGCTCTCTTTATTTTTCCTAGTAACGCATGCAACTTTATTTTAGAAACAATGTCCCCACCTTCGCTGAATTAACAAAAAGAGAAACTCGCATTGCTAGTACATAAGTATGAATAGTCTCTATGTTGGCCAACAGTGTTTCATACAAGTGTCATCAAAGGAGGATGGCTGGCTGACTCCGATATCCTCATCGCCACCGCATTTTCACCTTCAGCCTCTTAGGCTCAAAAACCTAATGTTTTTAGGCAACTAACAGCAAATACAAGCACTCAGTGTAGACTCACTGAAACCAAACTGGCAAAAGGATGTATAAAACCAGACTCAAACTACAAATAGGCCTATACAAAGTCTCCAATATTGGAATTGGTATAAATAACCCCCTTTCCCGCCCTGTATAGGAAGCCTGATCATAAGTGGAAACTTGACTGGTGAGCTTATAACAGAGAAATTATCTTAAATGAGTATATAATGGCATTAGTTGAAGATAGCCTACGGTATCCAGTGCCACAGTACTAATGATAGCTCTGCCAATGGGACTGGAAGTGTGATGCTTGTTTGGCCCCCACTTCCGCTCCTCGGCCCCCAGTTCCATACTCGGCCCCCACTTCCTCTCCTCGGCACAGCGCTTGCATGAATACTTGTCAATATTGGCCTTTGGCGTCCTCCTTCCATAGTAATGAAAATACCTTTCTTTAATAACATCAATTCAGCCGATCTGGTTACTGTTAAGTTCCACAGATCTGAAAACTGTTTTGTCTGTTTAAAATAACTTGACATAACTCTGGTTTTTTATTCAGTGCCTTCACAAGTAAATTCTCAGAGTTCAGTGAATATGACATCTTTACCAGTTCGTGGGGAATCCCTCTCTGCAGTCTCCACAAGACATCAGTGGGAAATTCCAGAATAAATAGGAGGAAAATACGACCTAAATTCTATTTGGGGAGAAAAAGCAAGTGGATGATTACAGTATTTCATCTCTCTCCTCTGCTTATGTACAGGGCTGGTACATCTTGATATGTGCCAGAAAATTGATGACAGTGGAAAATTCAACTAATGATAGCAAAGATCCCCCCCCACAATAATCAGAGTTATCATTACAGCAAAATGCTCCTGTTTAATCTACATTATCTCTATGCACCAGAAAATCTATAAAATCTGTAACAACAGGGAAACTATATTATATTGTCTCTTCAATTCTAAACAATCTAAACCATCTTCATCATCCAGAGAAGTGTGATTCCCATTTTAACGCAGCATAATATGCAAGAAGAGATCAAAGATACTGTTTTCTCTGTTTTGTCTTTTCTGCAGTCCCAAGTTAGTTTCTTTTAAACCTGGTCAAAAGAATGTAGCTTACTTCCTCCAAAATTCATTATTCATACAATAAGATAATGTTCACGGAACGCAGCAAGTATAGATGAAAGTCAGACTCCTGATGGCTATATTAAGATCATAGTTTTCAATGGAAAGAGTCTTTTTTTAAATTAATTACAGAATACCGGTTAATTCCTCTGAGCATTAAGATTTTTTTCTACCAGAAGTAATTAACTCCTCTGACCTTCCCTCATCTTTTTAACACTGTGAACCACCGCCGTTGGCATGGTGTCAGATGTGTTTTCTCCTACTTGCCACACACAGATGCAAATCTCGACAATAGCGCTCTGACGTCTAAATGTAGCCGTGCACAACTCTGCTGAGCCCCCCTCTCGTTGGAGCCTTCCTGCACACAGACTCCGAGTTCGGATGCAAATGCCACCAAGGTGATCTTCACCATCTGTCCAGCATTTCTGGGGATGCTTCACGATGCATGTTGGAAGGAGGACGAGTCGATGTTTCCCTCACACTGGTCCCTGCTATTTTTTTTCCACCCACTAAGCCAGTAGGCTGCACAAATCTCTGGCAAACAGCCACTTTCAGTTTTCTCAGAAGCCGAGAGAGTGGTTCCCTCCATTTTAAAAAGGCAAATGCTGCCTCAGTCAACCTAATCATGACTGAGAGAATGATAGCAAAGAATGAAGCCCACTGCTTTCCATGCCTCAGGAAATCAGCATGGGCTGCATTTCTCAATGTTTCAACGTCTGTTTTCCAGAGGAAAATGGGCTCTCCATGGGGCACCTGGGTGGCTCAGTTGGTTAGGCGACTGCTTTCTGCTCGGGTCATGATCCTGGAGACCCAGGATCGAGCCCCACATCCGGCTTCCTGCTCGGCGGGAAGCCTGCTTCTCCCTCTCTCACTCCTGCTGCTTGTGTTCCCTCTCTGGCTATATTTCTCTCGTCAAATAAATTAAAAAATCTTAAAAAAAGAGAAAAAAAGAAAATGGGCTCTCCTCCAGGGGAACCACCCACCTTCTGACACTCTAAGTATAAGAATGTGCTATTTCTACTCCATCCTGGAACTCCCCAGTGGAATGTGACCAACCCTAACACCAGGTGGCCCTCTTTGAAAAGTACACAGTTGTCATCCATTTAAAACATGCTATACCCTCTTCTAACAGAAGCAGATCTGAAAATGTTGACTATTACTTTTGACATCTCTGACTGGGGTTCTGGGGCTCATGTTTTAGTGTGGGTATTGAGAAGGCGGGCTGGATGTGGTGTGGAATAAGGCTCTCGGGACATGGAATAGGATTTGGGGATGAGAACTCTAGGAGCAAGGAAAGAAGTTCCGAAGGGAAGTGAACAAGTACCAAAAATAACCCTTCAATGTAGAAGTGTCCAGGAGAAAGTTACTGAAAATTCCCTCTGCAATGGATCAGAAGTATTTGGTTTATTTTTCCACTGACACTTTATTTTTTAAAGATTTTATTTATTTATTTGATGGGGAGGGACACAGCAAGAGAGGGAACACAAGCAGGGGGAGTTGGAGAGGGAGAAGGAGGCTTCCTGCCCATCAGGAATCCCGGGTGGGGGTGGGGGGGGAGATCAGGACCTGAACTGAAGGCAGATGCTTAACAAGACTGAGTCACCCGGGTGCCCCTCATTGATACTTTAATATACAGTTGCTGTGATTTTTTTTTTTAATTCCTCATTAGTCTCACATTTTAATTTGATCTGCTGGGTGTTGCCCATTCATATTTCCAAAAGATCATTTGTAATTAATTTCTTTCTCTAAAAAACTGCATTGAATGACTGCTCCTTTGTGAACCATTTTGCTATATGCCATGGTAGATACAAGATTAATAAAACACTACAAGTTTTACTGATAAGGCAAGATCATTAAAATGTGGTAAGAATGTTCAGCCAGGAATAAGAACATAAAACAAGGTTCTTAGGGCATTCATTTGCTATTTTTAAGCCTTGACTTCTTAATTTATCAACTGAGAAAATATATCAGGAAGTCTCTAAGTTAGTACATAATGTTAACATGCCTTCATAGGTCTTGCTTTCTTCTCCCTCACTGCCTCTTCCTCTTTAAGGACCTCCTTTTTTTCCTTCATGGCAACACTTTCTTCTCCTAACTCCTTATTTCTTTCCTAGACAATTCCATCTATTCCCATTGCTTTAATTTTCACTTACAGACTTAGGACTCCCAAATGTAAACAGATAAGTAATAGAGAAGGAGGGTGGAGGTAGGAGAAAGAGGCAGGTAAACTTATCCCTGGTCTCCAAACCTGATATTCAGCTTTCTAGTGAATGTTTCCACCCGTGTGCCCCCACTTCAAGTCAAAGTTCCAGGTGCAACATTGAAAATCTTCTGTTTTCGTATGCAGCTCAATAAATAATAATGTTATCTACTCAAATGCTAAGTCACAAAATGGAATTTTCCTCAATAGTTTGTATCGCCATCCAGTTGGTACCCTTCTTATGTCCTCATACTTCCAATCCATCTTCCAGGACACGGTCTGAGTGACCTTTCCAAACTCCAAATATTAATTCATTCCTTTTCTAAGTTTAAACCAGTAAATTGCAAGTTTGTTGTTTCCACCGCCTTCTTCAAATCCAGCAAAGGTTACTCATCCCCAGGAGTGCTTCTTAATCTGGAATCCATATTCCCCAGGAGTCCTGGCAACATGCCAGGAGAATTGAAAATTCCAGCATAATATCATTTTGGGGATTAAATTTTATTTGAGGGCAGGAAATTTAAAATATTATTTTAGTATTGAAACTAATAGGCAAATACACAGTTGAATGCAAAAATATGAATGGAGACTTCAAATAAATGTTTCACTTGTGTTGGCCCTTCTTGAGGCAATGCACCCAAAACCTGTGGGGGTGGGGCATGCAAAATATTCTCCTTTCCTCTTTGGAATACTTTGAAATAGACAAAATAGAATGCAAAATAGAACCAAGACTTCTTTGTTTATTATTATTATTTTATTTTTTCCATAACCCAGCCACCCTATCCTCCTCCCCCCCAAGCAACCCTTAATTTGTTTCCTGAGATTAAGAGTCTCTTATGGTTTGTCTCCCTCCCCAGTCCTTTCTTGTAGAATCAAGACTTCTTATATAGAACTGACAATTCTCTGTCCTCTTGTCCACATCAATTGACCAGATGCCTCATCTTCTTCACCACTCCCCTTCCACTGGGGGTCCAACCATAGCAAGTTATCTTTATCTCAACACACCATGTTGTTTTGTGCTCAAAGGCATGAGTTAAACAAGAATATGGACTATGGAGAACAATGAGCAATTTGTGATGGTGTGAATTTAGGGGAACTGGTTGGGAGTAGAAAGAAAAGAGTTTGGGAAAAGATTGGAAAGAATTATTGGGGCCAGCTTGTGAAGAGCATTGTCTCCCACAATAAGACAATCTTATAGGCAGTGGGGAATCCTTAAGTGTTTTAAGTAGAGGAAGGACAGGATCCTCTGTTTAATAGAAATAAAAGCTCTGAACCTGCATCACAGTAACTCCGGTGGTAACCTGGTGGCTCAAAACCTGGAGCGGAGATTCTGGACTGTGGTCCAGGTGAAGATGGCATTCTTAAGAATCACGGAAGAGTTGACCCATGGAAATGTGACACTTTTCACTCCAGGGGTTTGAGGTTAAAAACAAAAAATTCAGCCACAGCTGGAACTGTGATAATGATTCATTGGGTAAACATCCTGTAGTAGATGTTTTAGATAGCCATATTAGTGAAAGTACATTCCGTTTTTCTCACTCCAATATATATAAATTAAAAACAATGAGATATTATATTATATAATATTATTTCAAGGCACTCAGCTTGCCAATTTCAAGCTTCTTTGGCATTGCATGTACATTCTGTTTCCATTGATTAGAAGACCCATATCACCTTAGACAGTATTTAATGGTGGAACTCTTAGTCGTGTTTCAAATCCCAGACCAAAAAATACCTCCTTAAAGGGTGCTTTGTTACTGTCACCTCCCTGCAGGTGCATCAGGAGGCCCCATGCCTGTGTGCCCATAAGTTCTATGTACACATGGCCCGATGGCCTTATCCGACCATAACAAAATCATGTTTCTCCATGGTCATCTCCCACTTTAGACTATGAGCTCCTTAAACATCGTGTTGATGTGAGGCCAGCGTCCTGCCCAGGGCCTGACACATATAAGACAATCAAGAGGTTATTGGATAAATACATTAAAGAATTAAAAACTCATAAAGAAACCAGCCCCACTGCTTTGTCACAAAATAAATGCCTATATTACAAGGCTAAGTGTACCTTATGTGAATGCTGCTGTTCATGCAAATGTGCAATTTAAAATTTTTCAATTTAATTCTCCAAAAACGTTCTGAGATGAGGCAGAGGGTGTTTAATATTCCTTCTTCAGAAATTCGATAGTTGAGAATCAAAGTAGATATGTGGATATCCAAATTTTACTTCTGACCCTCTATTAAGATGTTACATTTACGCTAGTAGGAAATTTTAAGTTAAAAGAAAATGTCAAGATGATGATATTTAAGGGGATGAAGATAAGTTTGTGTGATTTTTTTTTTCCTCTACTTTCACGGCTGTGTCTCACCTGCTCCAAAGGTGAGAAATATTCCCATGAAAAAGATAACTTCTTTAATTATAAAAAAGTAAATATAAATGAAAATGTTAATAGATGAAGATCTTACCACATTTCTCTATACTACATCATATCTATCTGTCATCTCTCTATCTATCCATAGAGAGAAGGATCCCTTATAACAGATGTGTGTGCTGTAGTCAGAGATATTTTTCAGCCAGTTTCCTCTTTTATCTCTCCACAATCTTTTGTATTTGGGGTAACTGAGATATTACCTCTCTCATAAACCTAAGTCATAACTACTAAAAGTTATAAGTCATAAACCTAAGTCATAACTACTAAACTTTTTAAGTGAAAATAGGGGAATTTAGAAAAGGAATTATCCTTGCTGTTTAGAATAACTGAGATAAACTCTTTACATGTGTTATCTCATTTAATATAAACAATGTTTTCTGGTTTTCCTTAGTCTACTTTCTAGTAGTCACGTGTACTTTGTAACATGAATTTAATACCTTAATGCTGATTTATAGCAAAACAAGAGGAAAAGAGGTCGATCTTTGCTTTAATTGACAGGGCAAAAATATCCTGTATGACCCTCAAAATTCTCAGATCCATCTGCCTTCATGAGTTTGGTTGACACATGGAGTAGCCTTCCCATTTAAACTGAGGATGAAACGGCCACTGAATCTATTTTGGCTTCCTGTGTCTGGACTGTATTATGTCACACTTTAAACAATGTGTGAACTTTTTTAGACAATGTGTAAAAATACTTTTGTTTACATGGGTCTAATTTTCAGAGGTCAGAAAGTCTCAAATCTAGATAGTATACTCTTCTTGGAATGTAAGGTAAATTGCTCGAGTATTTATTAAGCTTCCTTTGGCTTGCTAGAATTATTTAGGGATGTGGGAGCTTAAATGACTATAAAGACATAATATGAACAAGACAGTTTCTTATCAGTCTATTTCAAGCAGTAGTACAAGCATACATGAAGGAATAAGCTAACAATCAAGTAACAAAAACTGAGACTGCCAAGCAAATGTGTAACAGGATCAATTACAAAGAATCCTGAAATCTTACTTCACCATAATTATCAATTTGGAAAAAGGAAAGCTGTCCGGAAATGTATTTCAGTATCAGCTTAATCTTCTGTACACTTTGAAAAAGTGGAGTTTTAGTATTGCTATTGTCATTGTTCTTTTTTGTTAGTTTGTTTTGGGGTTTTTTTTTGCTGTTTAATAACCCATTCTCTAGGAAGCACATAATGAAATCAGCTGTAACTCCCTCCTCCTTCCCATACTGCCCTACAACCTCTTTCAATGTTAGCACTGGTCTAAAGAAAGATAATTAACAAGGTAGAGAAAATTAGTTTATGTTATTCCCAGATATAGTTACACTATGAATTTATTGTTAGGGTCCATGGTCAAAGGAACAAGGCTGATACAAAAGCGAAGGTCAAGCAAAGCTTTATTTCATGCCAAGCATCAGAATTTCACTGGCCTGGGCCAGGGTCGCCTCTAAGGAGAGAACGACGCCCCTTTGACTTATACGCTACCTTTTATAAGGCAAAGTCACAAACCAGAGTTAATTTGCATCTCCATTGCTCCTGGAACCCAGAGGTTGAGGGCATTTGGGCGTTCCCACCTGGTCCCAAGTACCAGTAACTGGCCCTTCATTCTTAATTTGCATCTCCCTTGCTCCCAGGAAGGGAGGTTAAGGGGGTTAACTGATCAAGTGTCTCCCCCAACCTGGCTTGCTTTTTTCAGAAGCTTTTTGCCCATATTTCCTAGAGCTGGTTTTCTAAGTAAACAGCAAGGTGGCTTGGACTTCTAAATAGGCCCTTACATTTATCTAGTGAACACAGCTTCTAGGATTTTAATTTCAATATTTCATATTATCATTTCAGGAAAAAAATTAAATTTCTTTTGAATATCTGATTTTAATAAGTTAGATGTTTTCTGCCAATTTTTCTGCAAGGTATACAGACCTAATTTAATGTTGAAAATAATAACAAAATCAGATTCCTAGACAAAAAAAAAAGCATTTTAATTTATAGATTTAAAATTTTGGTTGAGATTATTTACAACATATAATAATGATTCCTGTTGCCCAAGTTCCATATTGAATGATGTGTACTCTGAAGATGGTATGCAGAAAATAGTCTCTTAGCAAAATTCTGCCTGAATTCTGCCATGATTCTCCTGGCTGCCAAACTTCCGTGTCTTCCTTAGAGTTTTCCATAACGTCAATATGGACTTCACAGCAGATGGTCCCAAAGATGACCTATATTGTAAAACCACACATTGGGGTAGACAAACCTGAAGACCTCCTTACTTGTATATGAGATATGGCATAACAGAAAGAGCATGCATTTGAATTAAGAAGGTTGAGTTCAAGCCCAAACTCCCAATCTCACTGCCGTTGTGATTTGGGGCACATCTCTTAACTTTTCTGGTTTCAATTTACATATCTACACTACCTCTTAAATGATGGGCTTGTTTATCAAATAAAATGATATGAAGTTACAAACAAAACAAATTTCAGATATTCAAGGGGTTAAGGGAGGATACAGCATATTTCTTTTTTCTTTTAGTTTTCAATCACTCAGCAAAATTTTCCTAGAGAGTCTGCTAAGTTCCAGTGAAAAGCACTAGAGATTCAAAGATAAAGTGATGAGGTCCCTGCCTGCCCTGAAGTGGTAGCAAAGTGATGTGATCTGACTTTGGTTTATAGGGATCACTCTGGCTACTCTGCAGGGACCACATGATACAAATGTAGACGTAGAAGGATTTCGAGACCATTGACTCCTTTCAGGCAAGTAACGATGGTGTCTTGGATCAGGGTGGTAGCAGTAAAGTGGTGAGAATTCATCAAGATGAGGACTGGTAAACTGAGTCTGGAATTTATGGCAGAAAGAGAATTGATGTCTTTGTGGCAGAGGCAACATTCAATCAAAACAAGGGGAGTAAAAGAGTTACATAAAATAAAATAAAACTTTCATAGAACATATTGTAAAGATTGGGAGAGAAGTCAATGGATACATACAATTATACCTCTTACTGATTGAGTACCTACTCCATTTCTGCTACATTTAATCCTCACAACAAAAACCTAAAAGATAGATGTTATCATCCCTTTCTGAGAATGAGGAAAATATGACACAGAGGAATTAATGAACACACTCATCTACCCATCTTCACTACTCATCTTCATGACTGAACTTGGACTTGCTTCTCCCTCCCTTTCTCTAGTGCTGCCTAGGGTCACGGAGACACATCTCATTTCAGAACATGGAAAGTTGGGATTACTTGGAAATACATCAGGAACAGCAGGGAGGCAGGGCTGAAGTAGTCTGTATGAGAAACAGAGCTGAACTAGGGTCAGCGGTGGTTTCCAGCCTCCCAACCGCATTGTTGTAACCCCCTTGGGTTTAGTTATCGCTTGTTAGTGGCTCCCAGACTGCTCTCAGGGACCTGTGAGAAAATTGCGGAGTAACACTTATCCTTTAAGTTTGGAATCCAAAAGAAGTTATTATTTTAGATGACTTTCTAAGTGTTTGTAAAAGTGAATAATTTTCTTTAATTAAGAAGATCATTGTAGACTCTTACCTCTTCCAGATTCTCACCCTTTCAAGTCTGACAGGAATTTAAAAAAATGTTGCCATTCATCACCTTCCCCAGTAGTTCTTTACTTTTACAAGCAGCTGTGCACACCATAGGGCTCAGGGAAACAGAGAATTATTGCCAAGCACAGATTGGACCTGTGAACCCTGAATATTCAAAACCACGAATCCAGACTCAAAGGACTTTTTTTTTTGGCTAGGATTTCACTCCTTGGGAATATGTTCTTCAGACTTTTTAGGAACATATTGCTTATTATATGTTTTTACCTTGCTTCAGAACTTTTGTTCCTGAAGGCTATCCCCCTTATAGTTTCACACAAGGTGGGGTGCTCAGAGAGTTAAGCCTCTGCCTTCAGCTCAAGTCATGATCTCCAGGTCCTGGGATGGAGCCCTGCATCGGGATCTCTGCTCTGTGGGGAGCCTGCTTCTCCCTCTTTCTCTCTCTGCATATTTGTGATCTCTCTCTTTCAAATGAATAAATAAAATCTTAAAAAAAATTCACACAAGGATGATGTAACTTTGATGATGAGCTCCAAAAATCAAGATGCCAGAAATATGGCAGTTTTATTTTTGCTCAATGCATAGCTCCTGCCCAGCCGGCAACTCTGAAGGGGCATATTTGTTTCCTTGTTTGTTTTACTTTTTGAGATGCTCTGCATTATTTTATGTATTAGCATGTAATTCTCAGAATGTAATGATCTACTATATTTAACTTCGAATGGCTTCACGTGCTGAGGATTCTTATTATTTGATGACTGACGTTTGAGGATATTAAAGGGATTCACTAAGTGTGAAGGCCCAGTGTTTGGTTTTCTTCATTTTTCTGTTTGGCCAATGTAATGAAGACCATGAAAATTGGTAAAGCAAAAACCCCATAATATTTACATTGGAAAAAATAAACTATGGGCACAAATAAATGAAGACTGAAAAGTAAAAAACGTAAAGAGTGTCCAGATTTGGGGGAACGGTTTTGATTTCCAATACTCTGTGCCATTGTTTCCATTTTGGTCAAATCAGACCATTAAAACACACATTCTAGTTTTAAATTCAGACAATACAGACATCGTAGTACAAGTAAAAAGAAGATGCAGATCTGGAATCAGACCAGTTAAATTCTGAGGTAGGCTCTGCTGCTGATTTCTGTGTGACCTTGGAGAAGGGACTTAACATTTCTAAGCTTAATATATCCTTATCCATGAAGTGATACATTTGTCTAGATGACCTCCAAAATCTCATGCTATTCTAAAATCTTATCTGTATGTAATACCTCATGGGAAAATAATGCACAGATACTGTTTCAAAGATTAAAGAAATGTAACCCATTATTTTATAACATAATGAGTTGCTTTTACTGGTTTTCTTTTCCAAAATATATGATTTTCATTCCAGTCCAATTTGTGACTCTTTCTCAAGTTAAGTCTTGAATTGTTTCTGTTGTGTAATATAGTTTTAGAATTTTCAATGTACAGTGCACAAAGTATGATGAAATGCTCTACAACAAAGTGTATAAAAGAAAGATAATATTCCCAAGACATGGATAGTTATGAATCTCATCCAAGGAGACAGGTAAAATAAACTTAGGGAGAAGAAAACTGACATTTAAAATTGGTAGAGGTACAAGCATTTTTGCAGCAATAACATCTTATACTTCCACAGCACACAGCAATCTGTCTCCTTTTCTTTCTTCCAAACACATGAAAAAGGCATTTCAAGTTACTGATTAATTTCAACATGCTGATCTTTGATTCTGTCTAAGGTCCATGAAAATTGACTAGATTTCCTCCTACCACAGAGGAAAACTAAAAAATCGGACATATTTTTTAAATGCTTGGGTTCTCTATTATTCTGATAAATCAGCCCAGATTTCATTTGGTTGAACTATATTTTTATTTGTTCCTTTTCCCAAAGAAACTAGACATTTCTAAAGGGGTTATTTTCCTAAATACGAAACCATATTTCATTATCAGAATAAACTAAATTTTCATGGGTTATCCTGTTTCTCTTGATATTTTCCACTGTCGAATGAGAAGGCTAGGGCTGTGGACGTTGATTCTGTAACCACTAAGGTTCTTATCTATTGTTAGCCCTGGTGATGGATGGAGATAAAGGGGAAAAAACTAAGCAGGGAGTCGCTTTGGCTAAAAATGAAAAAAAAACTTTGATCAGGATATCAAAATGAATAATACCAAGTAAAAATGAGTTATCATATGTCTTTCACAATTTAAAAGACAAAAATATGTGGGGTACATCCATTAGTTACAGAGTAGTAATACAAGAGTTTGTATTACTCCATGGCTCAGTTTGGAGTAATACAAAAATGAATAGGGCAGCCCTTTTCTCAACAGTTAATGTGATCAAAACCACAAACACTAATTTAAGGCATAATGTGGTTTAGTACTATGATAAAGATAAAACATTCTGTAGACAGACAGATTGTTGATATTGGAGCAATCCTTGAGATTAAGAGGAGGGGATCATGACAGGTATGGACGGGAAGAGGGAACAAAAGCACCAGTCCAGGCTATGAGGAGAGCGATGTCTGAGGAAAGGCACTTGATGCTTTTCTATGTGGGAGGCATGGGAAAGAGAAGAGGTAAGGAAAGAGCACCATTGAAAAGGAGGGGCCTGGGGTGCCTGGGTGGCTCAGTCATTAAGCATCTGCCTTCGGCTCAGGTTATGATCCCAGAGTCCTGAATCAACCCCTGCACTGGGCTCCCTGCTCAATGGGAAGCCTGCTTCTCCCTCTCTCACTCCCTCTGCTTGTGTTCCCTCTCTCACTGTGTTTCTGTCAGATAAATAAATAAAATCTTAAAAAAAGAGAGAGAGAAGCTTTATACTGTATATAATGGGAAGTGGCTTAAAAGATTTTTGTGCAAAAAGATGGTGAGACACTATTAGACCAGTACTTAATTAGGACAAATGAGTTGAGAGCAACATGCAGCAAGCTTTGGAGAGTGGAAGATGGAAGGCAAGGAGATCTGATAGGAAGCTATTTCACTGGGGTCATGAGTACATTGGGAAGAAAAAAAAAAGACACACTGTTGCTTTCCAGTCTTTACCAGCCCAAGAGAAAAGTGGGTCTTCTACATGTCAGATATGGCATCAGGTACAAAATATCAAAGAACAAAAGTTAAGGTCCATTCCTCAACCTAGTTGGAAAGCTATGGGTTGATCTTCTTTGTTTTTTTGTTTGTTTATTTGTTGTTTAAGGCCCTGGCTTTTAACACAATCAATTGCTAGTGATTCATAGAACTCCATCGTTCATCTTTCTGCCTAACAGAGACTCGCATGTCCACATGGATGTTCTGCAAACTTGTTAAAGGGACAGACACATCCAAGTTCAAACTCACCCTCATCTCTGCTAACCTACTTTTCTTACAGTCTTTCATGATTTTCTCAGTCTCCCTAGCCAAAAGTTTCCAAGATACCTACTGTTTCTTTTTCACTCTGGGACTCTGAATGTAAACCATTAGCAAGTCCTGTCAAGTCTTGCTCCGAAACTTCTCATGAGTCTGTCCCCTTCTCTCCTTCCCAAGCTATGTTCTTTCCTTGCTTAGACCTGCATCAGCTCTCACCTGGATGATTATGTTGGTTTTTTTAATCTGATCTCACTGCAGTCTCCTCCTCAAGGCTGTCCTCCACACAGCTCCCGAAGGTATCTTCCTTTAAACAAATCTATTCCCATCATTCACCTCATTCAAATTTCAGATATCTACATATGCCTGAAAAACAAAACTCAAGCTCCTGAGTTTGACATGGAAAGACATTTTAAATGTGACCAAAACACAACTTTTTCCAACAGCTATTCTGTGAACCATAAGCTCCAGCCACATTGAACTTATCACCATCTTTGATGAACTGCGGAAATAGAAGATTATCTTCCCACGACTGTTGCACATGCTATTCTCTCTGCTTCAAATGCCCCCCCATTTTTTTCCTAAGCCTGGGCACCTCTTCATTCTTCAGGAACCATATCAAAAATCAATTTTTCTTCCCTAACACTGCCTGAGAAAATTAGTTTCTTCTTATACCTATAGGGCACATTGTTTCTACCTGTCTTGTTGCATTTATTCCCATTCTATTGTAACTTTACCTGTTTATATGTCAGACCTCTTCAAATAGACAACAAAATTCTCAAACATATGGGCTGGATTTCATGCCTTTTTATCTCCCATGTCTCATATTAGCCTAGTAAATGGCACATGTTCATCAATGTTTGCAGAGTAAATGGCTGGTGATCACTATCATTGTTGAATACTGTACAAATAAGCAATTAGCTATTAGGAATAATCACAGTGTAGAACAGGACTTCACACAATACACAACAGAGAAGAGATGAGAAATAAATCTCATGGAGATTTAGAGATTCATCTGCAAGGATGAATTTAAAGTCATTTTAAGGAAAATGACTGTATCCTTGTTAGCAACAAGGCTTTGATAGCAAAAAAAAAATCAACTAACCTGCTTTAGGTAGTGTGAAATCAAGAGTCTGGTTGTGGAGAAGAAATTAAGGATACTTATTCCAGCCCTGGGTGTCTCCTTTGTAGACATGGTAATTGAAGCTTTGGAACAGGATAGGGATATCATGGGATCAGGTGTAGCAAGAGAAGAGTACATATATAACCCATGTTGACATTCAAATTCTTCCTGGAGATGCCACAGTCAAAACATTTCTGTTTCTGAATATGGTTGTAGTGCTGTGTTTTAGTTTCTGCTTAATTCTGTTATGTGATGTCATTGATATGCTCTTATTTGTACGCAATCAAGGAGAAAGCCATTTAAGAGTAAGAATGCTTTCAGCTGATTAAAAGTCCCAGTTTTTCTGGGTATTTTGTTCAAATAAAAGATAAAGTTGGAGGCAACATCAAAATGCTCTGCTTTCCCTGTTTTATGCGCTTCTCTTCTTTTCCCATTCACTTGAGCATGTAATAATGCATATTCCAATTACCTGCCAATTCTTGAAATGGTTTTCCTGATAAAGTTAAACTGACATCTTGGCATGCTTGGTAAAATTACAGCAATATCCATCTCAAATTCAACATGTTCTTCATAATATGTATCCATTATACTATTTATAAAGAACTGGTTATAAAATAGATTGAGAGAAAAAGATGCCAGAATCTCAAAAAGGCAAAGCACTTCTGCTATAGCAGAGCTTTTCATGCATTGTGTTCCCAATCACCTAACACAGATTTAAAACAGTTCCATGCAGTTATATGCTCTAAAGTGCTATGGGTCTTACGGATAATGAAACTTGGAAAAACTCAAATGCTAGGGAAATGGAAGAAAGAACATTGACCTTTATTTAATCTCCATTATTTAGCATTAATTAATCATATTGTGTGGTATGATAGTTTGCTTGGTTGATTAGCTTAATAGTGTGCTGGGTTTTCCCATAAAGAAAGTTAGAAGACCCTGAATTTTGTAGATCTCAGTAGCCCCATTATCCTAAATCTGGGTATCAAGGATTCAAGGGTATAAAAAACATATTTGTGTTGTTCCTTCCTTTACTCTCAGGAGGTAGGTAAGCCAGGGCCTGTAGTTTATTCTTTGTTAAGTGAATAAATGGTCTATGATGTCACTTGTATGTGGAATTTAAGAACAAAACAGATGAACATAGGGGAAGGGAAGAAAAAATAAAAGAAGATAAAAACAGAGGTGCCTTAATGGCTCAGTCATTTAAGCATTTGACTTTGGCTCAGAACAAGACCTCAGGGTCCTGGAATTGAGTGCTGCCTGCTCTTCTACCCACACTCACACACACTCTCTCTTTCTCTCAAATAAATAAATAAATACATACATACATACATACATACATAAATAATAAAATCCTTTAAAAAATAAAGTTAAAAACAAAGGGGGATTCTGTTTTTTTTTCTTGTATGTTTAGAATGCTGAAATGTTTTTGAAGTTAAATAAACAGTATTACATTAAAAAAAAAAGGGGGGGGAGGCAAACCATAAAAGACTCTTAACTATAGGAAACAAACTGAGGGTTGCTGTTGGGGAGGTGGGTGGGTTGGCGATGGGCATTAAGGGGCACTAAGTGTTATATGGAACTGATGACTCGTTCAATTCTACCTCTGAAACTAATAATACAGCGTATGTTAACGGAGTTGAATTTTTTTTTTCTAAAAAAGATTGTATTTATTTATTTGAGAGGGAGAGAGAGAGCATGGGCGGGGTGGGGGATAGAAGGAGAGGTTGAAGCAGACTCCCCACTGAGTGGGAGCCCTGAGCAGGGAGTCCTACACAGGGTGCAATCCCAGGACCCTGAGATCATGACCTGAGCTGAAGGCAGTTGCTTAACTGATTGAGTCACCCGAGTGCCCCTAAATTGAATTGAATTTTTTTTAATGAATAAATGGTCAAACCTCTTGCATTTCTGCTTTTATGAGTGGTCAATAGAAATGTTGATTATATAGTCTTATCATCTAGTCATTAGTGCATATACATTCTAAATTATTGGTAATTGCACCAGGTAGATTGAGAGTATTTATAGGAACATGATACCACCCCTCTGAGGGATGGCTTATCTAGGATGAAAGGACAAAGTTAGTGGATAATATTTTACTTTAGGGAGAAAATATGCACAAGGAGGGGCGATAGGAAGGACGGCTAACTTTTTAGTGTTTATTACGTAAGGTTGTCTTACTGATTAAATAAATGTGTTTGCATAAGAGACAAGACCCTTTAGGTCTGCTATTCCCTACTCCACAGATGGTGAACACAGGACAGCTAAAACTAGAGAAATGTGTGGGTATGCATTATATAGAATTGGTGACTACTGGTCACACTCAGGTGTCTATGGAGGCCACACGACACTTATTCTCAGCTGGACCCACCGCAGCCATGGCAGCAACATAGAGGCAAACTCCAAAGCTGAAAGGAAAGCAGAGAAAGTTGACTAAGGCTAACCTAACTTGATATTGGTGTAGCTCAGCATGGATTGCCCAACCCCAAAGTGGTGGAAAATGACTGCCCCAAACTTCTCAGACCATAAGAAAGTCTACCTTCCATTTCTATCCCCCCCACCCCCACCCCAAGCAGGTCAGGTACCTGGGAAAGCCTTACTAGAACCCGGAAAGAGTTTGAAATCAGGATCTTCAGCCCTCAATAGAGCAGTGTCCCTCATCATCATTTGGAAACTGCCTTGTTGTATTAGGGAAGATCTAGAGGAGTTCCCAGCAAACTCCTGGGTAAATGAGTAACTATTAACTAAGCTCAGATATATAAGCTGTCACAGGAAGCTGATTTTGATCGTTCTCCCCAGAAACTTCCATATATTATTTGTAGCATGTGTGGTTCCATCAACCACGTACAAAGTAATGCTTTAAAATGGAAGAACCCAATTGTATATTGTTTAAACTGTGATGTAAGGGAACTGAGCTATTTACAATACTTTTTGTTCACTAATAAAAATAAGTCAACCTTCCTCCCCTTCTTCCACCAAGAACATCCGCCCAGCCACAGCCAAGTTAAGCCACTTTAGAATTTGCAAAGCACCACACATTCACACAAAAGATCCAGATGTTTTCAGAAAGAAAAAGGGTGGGGTAGTGTGCAATTATTTCCTCCTTTTGGGGATAATTTGATTCAAACTACTTTTTTTTGCTTATTAAATCAACTAAGGTTAGCAGTTTCTTTTCTAAGTTTTACAGACCAAGAATGTTATTTCTAAAAAAAGGCATTTGCTTTTATTCAATTCAATTGTTGATTCATTCTGCTATTGTTCAGTTCCTGGTCTGTGCCAAGCACTGTGCTAGATCCTTAGATTATTTTAAGGAATAAGATCAACATGATCAATGGTTCTCATGAAATGACATATTTTCTGTTTTAGTTTGTTTCAATAAGTTTCACCTCTTGTCAAAATTTACACTATTTTTTTAGCCAATCAAATTTTCTGCTCATGTGAATGTCAAATCTCTCCAAGTTTATCTTAAAATGTAATGCACTTAAAATCAGAATTCCAATCTGTTTCGTTATTGTCAGTTGATTATAAAGCTCTTTTGGAAGGAAAACTTTTTGCTCTGACTAACTACATTATTTTAAAAAGGTGGAATAGTGGGAACAGACTTGCCCTACAGATAGCAACATATAACACAAAGTTCCAGGAATTACAGGAGTGTGGTCATGGTGTAGATCCTGATGAATGGATCAGGATATAGGAATGAAGATTCCAGAAACAGATTCAAATTCTGCTTTAAAGGATATTGGAATTCAGATGCTTGCTCCTTCTCATGAAACTTACCAAAACATCTAAAACCTAAAACCATAAATTATATTTTTAAGATTTTATTTATTTATTTGTTGGAGAGAGAGAGCACAAACAAGGGGAGCAGCAGGCTGACGGAGAAGCAGGCTCCCCGTGAGCAAGGAGACCCTGGGAACACGACCTGAGCTGAAGACAGAACCTTAACAGACTGTGCCACCCAGGCATCCCCCAAACCATAAATTATTAAAAAAAAAAAAAAGCCTAAAAATACAGAAAATTTACTCAAACCCAAAGAGAAGGCCAATAGTTAACTTTGCTACCTTCCAGATCATAAAGTGTGACTTTCTCTGAAAAACAATTAGAGTGCCCCAAGAGACTAACCCATGTCTTTTTTTTCTTGTTGTTACTGTATTGGGATCGGAAGCCCCGGATCCCAAGAGAGGAGAGAAAGTGAGGGTCAAATTCTATTCTGCAATTGTGAGAGACGTAAAAGGGTAACTGGAATGCCTGTAGTTCCAACACACAAAATGGGATGATAGTGTTATTAACCATAAGAATGTAAAAATAATGCAAGAAACAAAAAATAGAGAAATACAAATGTGGAAGGAAACATAATTATGCTAATTTCTTCATTTTCATATTCAAGAATTAATGATGCCCTCTAAAGCTTATGTATCAAGGAGATTAGGTTTTAGTAAATTATTAATGACATTAAAGGAAACTGATGTAACTAAGCTAA
Source organism: Spilogale gracilis (assembly GCA_004023965.1). Classification (NCBI taxonomy): domain Eukaryota; kingdom Metazoa; phylum Chordata; class Mammalia; order Carnivora; family Mephitidae; genus Spilogale; species Spilogale gracilis. Next base: position 20,843 of record PITA01021464.1, read on the forward strand.
ACATAAAGCATACTATGGAGCAGCATGGCTTTTTTAATTAAAGTATAATTGACATACAATATCCTATTAGTTTCAGTAGTACATCATAGTGATTTGATACTTTTATACATTATAAAATGACCCCCTAATACGTCTAGTTACTTTATGTCACCACACCAATTATTATAATATTATTGACTACATTCCCTGTGCTGTATATTACATCGCATGTGTTATTTATGTTATAACTGGAAGTTTGTAGTTCTTAATCCCTCTACCTATTTTCACCCACCTCCAAACACTTCCCTGCTCTAGAAACTAACAGTTTGTCTCCCACATCTGTGAGTTGGTTTCTCTTCTGTTTTGTTCATTCATTTGTTTTGTTTTGTTTTGTTTTAGATTCCACATATTAAGTAAAATCGTGCAGTATTTGTCTTTGTCTGACTTATTTCACTTAGCATAATACACTCTAAGTCCATCCATGTTGTCACAAATAGCAAGGTTTCCTTTTCTGATGGCTGAGTAATATTCCACTGTATATACAGATGACATCTTTATCCATTCATCTATCAATGGACACTTAGGTTGCTTCCACACTGTGTGCATTATAAATAATGCTGCAGTGAATATAAGGATGGATATATTTCTTCAAATTGATGTTTGCATTTCTTCAGATAAACACCCAGAAGTGGAATTACTGGGTTGTTTGGTGGTTCTATTTTTTTAATTTTTTGAAGAATCCATTCTTTTTTCCACTGTGTAGTTGACATTCCCACCAACAGTGTACTAAGGTTCCCCTTTCTCCACATCTTTGTCAGCACTTGTTATTACTTCTCATTTTGATACTAGCCGACCCGACTGGTGTAAAGTGATAGCTCACTTTTCATTTGCATCTCCCTGAGGATGAGTGACGTTGAGCATCTCTTCATGTTCCTGTTGGCCATCCATATGTCATTTCAGGTCATCTGTCCACTCTTCAAATGGGTTGTTTGGGTTTTTTTTCATTTTTTTATATTAAATTGTATACGTTCTTTATATATTTCGGGTAGTAACCCCTTGGATGCAACCTATTGGATGCATGACTCTTAAGTAACTTCTTCCCTTTGGGAGGGTGATTTTTTATTTTACGGGTGGTTTCATTTGCTGTGCCAGAGCTTTTTAGTTTGATGTAATCCTATTTGTTGCATTTGCTTGGGAAGACTAGTCCAAATAAATATATTGCTAAGACCAGTGTCAAATAGCTTCCTGTCAATGATTTCTTCCAGGAGTCTTATGGTTTCAGGTCTTATTCATTTAAGTCTTTAATCCATTTTTAAAAATTTTTGTATATGGTGTGAGGTGGTAATGCAATTTTATTCTTTTGCATGTGACTGTCCAGTTTTCCTAGCACCATTAGTGAAGAGACTGTCCCTTCTCCATTACATATTTTTGCCTCCTTTGTCATAGAGTAATTGGTCATATATGTGTGGGTTATTTCTGGGCTCTCTGTCCTATTCCACTGATCAATGTGTCTGTGTTTGTGCCATTTGTTTTTTTGTACCGTTTGTGCCTTTGTCTGATTACTATAGCTTTGTAGTATAATTTGAAAACAAAGAACATGATACCTCTAGCTTTGTTTTTCTTTCTCAAGATTGCTTTGGCTAGTCAGCGCCTTTTGTAGTTCCATACAAATTTTAGAATTCTTTGTTCTAGCTCTGTGAAAAGTGCTATTGGTATTTTTTTTTAATTTTTACTTTTTCCATAACCCAACCACCCTATCCATCCCCCTCACCTCCTAGCAACCCTACTATTGGTATTTTGATGGGGATCACATGTCTCTAGATTGCTTTGGGTTGTATGGATGTTTTAACAATATTAATTCTTCCAATCCATGAGCACAGTATATCTTTCCATTTATTTGTGTCATCTTTAATTCTTTTCATCAGTATCTTATAGTTTTCAGAGTATAGGTCTTTCACTTCCTTGGTTAATTTATTCTGGGTATTTTATCCTTTTTAATGCAATTGTAAATGAAATTGTTTCTTAATTTTTCTTTCTGACAGTTTATTTATAGAGAAATACAACTGTTTTCTCTGTTAATTTTGTACCCTTTAACTTTACCAAAGTGATGGGTTAGTTCTAATAGTTTTTTGGTGGAGTCTTTAGGGTTTCTTATATATAGTATCATGTCATCTGTACATAGTGATAGGTTTCCTTCTTCCTTTCCAATCTGGATGCCTTCTATTTCTTTCCCTTCCTGCCCACCCCCCAACCTCATCACCCACAATTGCTGCAGCTAGGGAAGCAGCGTGTTTTATATGATCCAGTATAGGTTAAAATTACACGTCTCTATAAATTTACATATCCGGAAGAAGGATATACATCTGTAGTTAATACTCCTGAAGTATGGAAGGGGGGATAAAATTTTCACATTTTCTATTTTATTTACATTTTTCATCATCACTATTTGCAATTGGGGGAAAAAGCTTTTTAGGAATATCATGTATTTATTGAGGGCTTTCCTATAAAAATTATATTTATGTAGCTAACATCATGCAAAAAACATCATGATGTTTTAGGTCAGACTTATATCATCTGAGTAAGCCATGTTGTTAATGGAGCCTACCCTAAAGTTTTGTTCCTTGAGTAGGTCAATTAGCTCTGCACAAAGCAAAAAATGACTTTTCTGTGCATTATCTCTTGGCCCAAGGAGCCGGGCTTTCAGGTCTTTACATGAGTTTAATGGCAAGAGACATCATATGGATGTTGCAGAGCATAAAAAATGGAGGGGGAAAAAAACAACAACAAAAAAAAACAACTGAAATCATGTGAACCCAGAGGGTGGAGGCAGTAGGGTCGCTTTCACCTAAGAAGATTGACTCATTGCTTATTCTCTTTGAAATATCTACCTTTGATATTCCCAGACCACCACACCTCTGAGGTTACAATAAGCCAAACCAAAACAAAACTGCATTGAGTAAAAAACTTATTTTTTAGCACTCCCTTTCCATTTGCCTTATTGCTTTCTTCCACTTTCTCTGCTTCAGAGGATTTCTGTTTTTGGTTCTCATAACAAATGGCCTCAAGAAACCAAGGCTGACCTAACAACTCTCTATTGCTTCAAAAAGGAATTCTTATTTTTTCATTTATGGTGAAGAGCATCAACCATTTGGGGATTCTAGGCTGATGATTTTTCAGGCCCACAGTTTACTCCTCAGCTTTGCAGCAAGGAAAGCCTGGTAACATTTTTGGGTGGCTTCTCTAATCTGGAGCCTACCATGTAAACCACAGCTTCATTCCAATCTGCATAGATCAGTGTTGATTTATAACCAGATCATGGAAGGAATTTGAGCAGCTTGTTGGATTATTTATATTGAATATATGGAAGAATTGGGGTCATACATTCCAGCACAACGCTGTAAATGATGTACTAGGTAAAATTCTAAACAAGTCATTTAGAATTCTGGGTATTGGTTTTATCACCGGAAAGAATGTCTAGTGTCTAGATACATTGTAATGAGAAGCAAGATCCTACACCTTCCATGCTTCTTTTACAACATGGTTTCAGTTTTTCTGTCAGCAGCTAGTAAATAATTTTTCAGTTGTCTTTGTTTTGTGGAAAGCATTTTACACTTTGAGAATACCAGCAGTGTTTGTAGGGTGATTTTTCCTCACAAAAAAATTCTGTTTTCCAACATTTAATATTCCAATACCAAGAAAAATAAATAAGTTCTCAGGAATTTATGACTTCATTTTTTTTTCCTTTTAGAAACCCCTGGAGTTTTCTTGTGTATTCTCTCCTGGAGAATGTGGAAGAAATATATGTGATGAATAAAATAATTTTTGAGGTATTTTTGTTGGATATTCTGGCTGTTAACTAGATAATTGATATAAAACCATAAATTTCTGTAGAAAACTACTTCAGATGTAAAAGAACTGAGAAGGAAGTCATTATCAATCAATCATATTTATTTTTGAAACTCTTCTTCCTGTCAGTATTGGTTAGGACTTCTTGCTACAGAGGATTTTGATTAGGGCAGACATACATTCTACTTTCTGGAAGAGTCCTGGTCGGCGGCTGTTCATCATTCATGTGTAGCTGTGGTTAGCATCCCTTTTCATGTTCCAAAGTTTCAAAGGGTTATATGGTGGCTCTGATTTCAATAGGTTGATAGCTCCTTTTCACATCTTTCTCTTCATTATGCCTCTTGATGTGCACTTCCCTCAGAAAGTAAAATTACATGAAGAATGCAAATACACTCTCCTTATCGACCCTTGTCCTTCACCCAGGGCATCTGCTAAGGCTCAGCCAGGCTACCATGCCACCCAATTCTCAAGAGAGCCATTCACATCATAATCTGTCTCAACAGTGGTCCCCACTCCTCTTCTTGTAGCTATCCTTGTAGCTATGTTAGGGGAAGCATGTATTTACCAGATTCAGCTAAATTAAATAACTCTTAGCTCTACATATGTTTCTTTCTCTTACATCTTGCTGTGACCAAACCCTCAATGCAATCTCATACAACAGAGTTTTTATCTCTTTGTAACTAGTCCTATTTCCCAAAAGAAAATTCTTTCTCAAATATCATGTTACTGGCAGAAGCTAGTGTTACATGCAAAAGTCTGGTGTTTGTATTTGACTATTTTTATTCTAATTTTCAGGGTAACTAACGCAGTACTACCTATAAAGAGTGAAAAGAGTTGTTTCTGTGAAAACACACATGAATTTTTTAAAAGACTAGATAAAGTTGAGTTGCTAAAAAATAGTACTGTTGAATTAAGTGTGGACAAGATAACTAAAATACTAATTTACAAAACTCTAGGGGCATCTACATCATTACTTTGCAAATTTTTTTAGTTTTTCACCTCATTTGAAGAACGACAAACATTAAACTATACACTAATCATTATGTATGTGGTCTATGTGAGAAAAATAATACTAAGGAAAGGCCTTGGCTTATACAAAAAGATCAGTGAACAGATACAAACATTGTATTTTAAATTAAAATATTAGGGACGCCTGGGTGGCTCAGTTGGTTAAGCCACTGCCTTCGGCTCAGGTCATGATCCCGGAGGCCCCGCATCGAGTCCCATATCGGGCTCCCTGCTCGGCAGGAAGCCTGCTTCTCCCTCTCTCACTCCCCCTGCTTGTGTTCCCTCTCTGGCTGTGTTTCTCTCTGTCAAATAAATAAAATCTTTAAAAAAAAAATAAATAAATTAAATAAAATATTAAAAGGTATTTTAAAATATAACCAAATTTTTATTTGATTAATAAACCAACTTCTGGACTAAGCTACATTGGTTGAAAGAGCCTTAATTGAGCATAAAAAACATTTACTTGTGTATCTTCCCTGCTTACTAGAATTTTAGCTCCTTGAGAGAGAAAATATCCCATATTGGTCTTATTGTTCTTTATTCTCCAGCACCTGTGAAGTGCCTGGGCCTTTAATAACTGTTTGCCTTTTTAAAACTTTCAATGGATTTTCCCTTGGATAAATAACATACTGTCAAATTCTTTGTGTTTACATTCAAATTTCCCACAAATCCAAATGGAAGGCTCTAGGCAAACTGTTTTGTTTGCCTTCGTTAACACACGTGCATACACACATACACACACAAACACACACACTGTCTATCTATCTGCTTCCCCTCATGAGGTTCTTCTACTTGGAATTCTCACTCACCAATTTCAGTATCCTATCATCTAGAACCCTAGATGAGACAATCACTCAGTATGAAGTGTTCTTCCTCTGAAATGGTTTTCCTGACTCCCTCCAACTGATCTGGTCATTGGCTATTTATACATTTTGGTATTGAAGAACAAGTCACGGTAAGTCAGCTCCACTGTAAAATTTGGGAACTGGCTAAAGAGGCAAACACTGGACCCAGGGAGCTGACTTAGCACAGAGCTAAACGCAGAAACTTAGAAATGCCACAAAGCAGCTGAGCCACAGCATCTGGCAGCATTGTAAGTTAGATCGTGTTTCAGGCATTAGCCAGCCCAAGATTTCTGAAAGCTCAGAGCACAGGAAAGGCAAAAATAGGCAAAGGAGCTCAACCTGGGTGGAAAGCTGCCGTCATCCTTGAGTTGTGTTGTGAGCTCGCAGCCCAGCAAGAAGTCACATGCATGCCAGGCCATAAGACCATGCAATAGGTGTGACCTCTCTCCTCTCAATCTTGGCTTGACAAGGTTTCCAGCCAACTTTGGTGTTTGGAGAGCAATGCAAAGCCAAATCAAAATAGGCTGTCTATGCTAGTGGGCTAGTGGACAGTCAGCGGTTTGAGGTAACACAGACCTATAGTGGGGACCCAAAGGAACACTGGATATCAAGTCTGGAGACCCATTATTTATTATGAGAACCCCAGAAAGCAAATGGATCACTAGGTCCCATGTCTGGGGGTAGAAACCATTTTCAAAAAGAAAGAATGGGGAATGGAGAAGGAGGCACTGAAGCTGTGGATACTTCCTACAGTGGACATGCTCAGGGAATAGTTAGATCATAACCTGCATGGAAGGTATCCAGCCAGCCAGGTTGTATGACCTCAGAAGAGATGAACACAGAGCAAATAATAGCCTCACAGTTAAAAACACTTTAACTTAGAAACTAAGCGATATTATTTTGTGGTATAGCTAACCTAGAGATTAACGGGCCCATCTCCTAAATTAGATTTTAAAAGGCAGCAAGTTATAGAAACTTTGAACAGGTGTTGGTGGTAAGTACTTGGGCAGAGAGAAGCATAGTTCTGTTAAGCCAAGCACCTCTTGAGAAGCTTCTTCATTCATCATCATAATAAAAATTGTCAGTGACTGCGTTGGTATATTTTAGGACCATGTACCTGGATATCTAGAGAATGTAGTTTCTTTTTCTTTTTCTTTAAAGATTTTATTTATTTATTTATTTATTTGTTTGTTTATTTATTTATTTATTTATTTATTTGACAGAGAGAAACACAGCTAGAGAGGGAACACAAGAGAGGGACTGAGAGAGGGAGAAGTAGGCTTCCTGCTGAGCAGGGAGCCCGATGCAGGACTCCATCCTGGGACTCCAGGATCATGACCTGAGCCGAAGGCAGAACCTTAACAACTGAGCCACCCAGGTGCGCTAAGAATGTAGTTTCCTTTGACTTGATAAAAACCCAATTAACCAGTCTTCAGATTCGTTAGCTATTAAGGACCTGAAGGCAGTCTTTTAAAGTTCTGTTGTGTTGACGTTAATTTTTTATTGTCTATTTTATAATATTGTCATGTTCAAAAATTTAACACAATTTTTACATGGAACAAAAACCTCTCTCTTAAATAAAATATTATCTCTGGTCAAAAAATTGGAACAAAAATTAAGTATCAACATTATAGTCTGATTCTAATCTTTTTTATTTGCTTGCTTGTTTTGTTACATGTATTTCTTAGTGTTAGTTGTCTCAAATCTTTTTTATTTATTTTTATATTTTTGTCTCAAATCTTTTTAAACATGGGCTGGTGATAAATAACAATGTATTAGTGAATAATTGGGGAACAGTCATTGTGGACAAGAGCTTATGCTGGGCACTTTATATTATTAAATCTAATCTATACAAAATCTCATCAAATATGTACTCTTATATTGCCATTTTGAAAATAAAGAAATTAAGATTCATTTAGGTGAAGTAATTTGCCAAGATCACACAAACAGTATGAGGTGATGCTGGGATTTTTAACCTCAATTCCAATTTTTTAAGTTGCATATAAAATGACTAGTGTGTGCATGTGTGTGCGTGTGTATGTGTGTGTGAGATACTAAAATTGTCTCTCAATTCTTCAGTCTTTTAAGCAATTATTTTTTCTTGCACAGAAGTATATTGAACATTTATTGCATTAACCAGTGTACAAAGTATTCAATAGGATTCAGAAATGGCTAAAAATCAATCCCAGTGATCAGAAGCTTATGGTAGACATTAAATATTGTGTAATTAAAGTGACAGCTTTTTAAATGGGAAAAAAATAAAAAGGACTTGGGTGTTTGGCCCTCAGATTTAGCGTAGGAAATTTAGATGTTGCAGGAAGGAAATTAAGTGGCTCTCACTGTACTTCACAGAGAGTAACTTGAACATTGTGAAGAACAGAATCCAATATCTATTGAATACAAATGGGGTTTGTGTCATTATCCTTGGCTGTGGAACATATTTTTAATATGTTTGTCTATGCGATAAGATTGTAGTTCCTTAAGTGTTGAGACTCTTTTTGTACTTCTATTTTGCCACAAAGCCCGTGCACAGTTGTGTCACTCAAGATTGTGCTTAATTGAATTGAGATAGGATCTCTTATCAGTATTTAGTGCTTTTTCATGAAATACTTGGGAAATTTCTTGTCTTTCTTCCACAGGCCACTGCAAGCATAGCCAAGCTAGAATTTAACCACAATTCTCATTCCCAACACAAAATAAAGCTCTGCCCCTTCTCTCTCTCTCTCTCTCTCTCTCTCTCTCTCTCAAAGGCTCTCCTATGCTTTTTCTATATAACCTATTTCCTGGTTTATAACAGGGCTTCCCCCATTGCATTTAGAATTAGAATTGTTAATCAAAATATTTTTTCTGACAACCCATTTTGATGGGAAAGTAGAAGCCAAGAAGATGTTTTGAATTTAGGATGTCTGCCTTTAAACAAAATGATAGATAATCTCTTTAATATCACTACCAGAACTATTAATGTTAGCAAATTCTCAGACAAAATATGTTATCTGTTTTTTTAAATATGCATTCACTTTGGTAGTACTGTGTTTTTTTCTTTCTTTGCTAATTACACATAATTGGTGATAGATTGGCTACTAGAAGTTCAAATCCTTGAAGTACATTATGTAGCACTCTGAATTGCCCGTTTGCAAGATTATGTTACAAGGTTTGAGTCAATTATTGAGATTTCAAAGATACACTTCAGACCAATTTTCCAGAAAATAGAACATCTTTTTAATGTGTTTGCTTCTAGTAACTAAAACTTGTAGGATCATAGTATTATTGTAAAAGAAAAAAAAAAAAGAAAAAATATATTATCATGTTTCATGCCCTTTGACCTAACCAACTAAGGTCTTGAATATGAACATTCATAATGTCAAAAATAGAATTGACTTCTTTGAACTTATACTAATAACTGCTCCTTTTTCCTTTTTCTTCATTCTGTAAATTCTTCCTCCTGCATTTTTGGTTCATTGGGATTGAGCTTTAAAAATGTCTGATTCAGAAAGATATGGGTGGGAAAAATGGGAAAAGGGTTGAAAGATACAAACTTCCAGTTACAAGATAAGTCCTGGTGATATACAAGATTGTGATGAGTTAATACCATATTGATACTTTTAAAAGTTGCTAGTAGATTTTTTTAAACAATTTATTTTATTTTTTCAGTGTTCCGAGATTCATTTTTTATGCACTACACCCAGTGCTCAACGCAATACTTGCCCTCCTTAATACCCACCACCAGGCTCACCGATCCCCCTACCCCTCTCCCTTCCAAAACCCTCAGTTTGTTTCTCAGAGTCCACAGTCTCTCATGCTTCGTTTTCCTCTCTGATTTACCCTAGTTCATATTTCCTTTCCTTCTCTTAATGTCCTCCATGTTACTTCTTATGCTCCACAAGTAAGTGAAACCATATGATAATTGACTTTCTCTGCTTGGCTTATTTCACTCAGCATAATCTCCTCCAGTCCCGTCCATGTTGATACAAAAATTGGGTATTCATCCTTTCTGATGGAGGCATAGTATTCCATTGTATATATGGACCACATCTTCTTTATCCATTCGTCTGTTGAAGGGCATCTTGGCTCTTTCCACAGTCCGGCAATTGTGACCATTGCTGCTATTAACATTGGGGTACATATGGCCCTTCTTTTCACTACATCTGTATCTTTGGGGTAAATACCCAGTAGTGCAATTACAGGGTCATAGGGTAGCTCTTATAAAAAATATATATATATTTTTTTTCTTTTTTGAGGAATCTCCACACTGTTTTCCAAACTGGCTGCACCAACTTGGATTCCCACCAACAGTGTAAGAAGGTTTCCCTTTCTCCTCATCCTCTCCAACACTTGTTTCCTATGCTGTTAGTTTTGGATAATAGAATAGATCCTAAAAGTTATCTTCACAAAAACAAAACAAAACAAAAATTGTAACTTTGTGAGGGGATGAATATTAACTAAACTTATTGTGGTAATCATCTCACAATATATGCATATATCAAATTATTATTTTGTACACATTAAACTAACAGCATGTTATGTGTTAATTACATCTCAGTAAAACCAGGCGAAATGCTTAATTCAATGATGAGTCAGTATCTATGAAATACTTCCTACAAAGATACTGACAATTTATTTAATCACTTGTAGCAGAGTAGCATACCAGGAATTATATTTGCAATTTTTCACCATAAATTCAGATAGTAAAATAATTTGCCCTCAATTTTTGTTATATAAGAAAGGAACAGTTAAATAAGCATACCGTAGTGGGATGAAAAATAAACAGGCTGTCACTTGATGTCAGGATGGATGGAATCCTCTTTCTACTACTCACTCCCTGGCCTGTCCTAAGGAATCAAAATTACTGTACTTCCCTGTCCCATATTGTGTACTGTGTATACTTACATAAGGTTTGTAAAGCAGAACAAAGTGTTAATTAGTATTTTATTACTGGTAAAGAGGCAGATGCCAAATGTTTAGAAACTCCTGAAGACTGGCTTTAGATTCTAAACTGTTCTGGGTTTTGTTCTAAAGCACACGGGATTAAATGAATTACCCGATGTGTTGTATTGTATTTGTTTTGTTTTCCATAATCCTTTGCATGGTGAGCCCGATGCTTCACAAGAAAAACAAAGCACCGCTCAAACCACCACTTCTTACCACCAGTTCATTCATTCCTCTTCTAGAATCAACACTTTACATTTTCCTTGTTTGAAAATTAGCAATGCAGCTCAAATCCTTGGGATTAGTGGATGAAGGAAAGAGATAATTTGTATAGGTTACCCAATTTCCTGCGGATGAATGGGAACACAAAGAGAGGGGAAGAATAGAGAAGGAAAATACCAGAGTAGTCAGAGACAAATGGGCCACTCAAAAGTGGTTGCCTGGAATGTAGGGAATGAGAGCCTGGGGTAATTGTTTGAAACTGAATGAGTCAATTGTTGAATTCTATTTAAAAATATTTGAAATGTCCATAACCTCTAAATCAAGTCAATGTTTTTATAACCAAGATAACCAGAGCAGTACAAAACTGTCACTTCTTCTAAAAACACTTGAAATATAAGTATTATAGTGTCATTAAGTACACTGTGTAAACCACCTATTATAAATTTGTATGTGTCTTCTAAAATAGGAAGGAGCCTGTAGTGGGTAATGAAATCAGATGAGACATTCTTTCTTGGCAATTAGTTTCTTAGATTTTATCGTGGTTCAATATCATGGTTTAAACTTGAAGTTCTTGTTAATGAAATGGATCATAACAAAGAAGAGAAAGAAAAGACAGAAAAAAACAATTTTTTCAGTCTGACTATTCAGTTCAGATGTCACATGAATCAACTTGCATCTCCTGTCATCTCAGCATCAGATATTACCTGTGAGACAACCTGGAACCTAGTTGATCATATTTGGAAGCCGTTAATTCCCACTGACAGGTTCTTTTTTGATAGTTCTCTCCCACTCTTGTCATCTTAAAACCTTACCAATCTGGAGGAAAAATTCATCTTCTTACAAGGGGCCCTGGCCCTTCACCTTTGATACAGGCTTCCAAACTCAGCTAAACATGTCTTCACCTTCTCCACCCAGCTACAAGTTTCAGTGTCCAGATGCTTTTTTTTTTTTTTTTTTTTTTTTTTTTGT
>PITA01021465.1:0-32630 GCA_004023965.1 Spilogale gracilis
TTATTTTTTTTAAAGATTTTATTTATTTGACAGAGAGAAACACAGCCAGAGAGGGAACACAAGCAGGGGGAGTGAGAAAGGGAGAAGCAGGCTTCCTGCGGAGCAGGGAGCCTGATGTGGGACTCGATCCGGGGTCTCCAGGATCATGACCTGAGCCGAAGGCAGTTGCTTAACCAACTGAGCCACCCAGGCGCCCCAAGGTCATGGTTTTTGAATGGCACAGGTCTGTCCATCAACTTAAGTAACTGGTCCATCCTAGCCAATCCTAGCTTTGTGCTTTACTTCCCTGGGTCAGTGACTTAAGTTAGTTTTCTCGTCTGTGAAATAAATAAGAGTTTTAGGGTGCCTGAGTGCCTGAGTGGCTCAGTGGGTTAAAGCCTCTGCCTTCAGCTCAGGTCATGATCTCAGGGTCCTGGGATTGAGGTCCGCATCAGGCTCTCTGCTCAGCACGGAGCCTGCTTCCACCTCTCTCTCTGCCTGCCTCTCTGCCTACTTGTGATCTCTCTCTCTCTCTCTCTCTCTCAAATAAATAAATAAAATAATCTTTTTTTTTTTTTAAATAAGAGTTTTAACCTCTTAGAGGCCTTTTGAGGATGCAGTGAGACCTTGAGTGTGACGTACCAGAAAAGCATTAGCTACACATGGCATTATAAATGGTGTCTAGATGTTTTTGATAAGATTGATAATACGTGCTTGCGTAAATATGCTCTTAGTTAATACCCTGTAGCCCCGTGAAGAGGTGGGAGAGCCGGCCCTCAGGGAGAGCGGAGATCCCACAGTTAATAAAACGGCCGGTTCAGAATTTGAACTTGACTTTCTCCATGGTGTCATGTGCCTTTGCTGCTAGCAGAGTAAGGAGTGGATAAATGAAGGTGCATGTGCTACTCGGGAACAACCTCTGTTGACAGTGATTTACCAAAGATGACTATTAGGGTTCCGTTTGCCCTGTGTGCCCCCCCAGCTTGAAGGAACAGGTTTACGGTTACCCTTCGTATCTCATTACTGAAATTCTCTGTGTAGGTAGGATCTACGCGTGTCTGTTAATGGGCTCGTGCTCCCGCTCGGGTACAAGCAGATGGAAATAGTCCGTGAAAGTCTGTAGTGCGTCTGTGTTCATGTGCGTTTGATTCCTGCTTGCCCCGGCGTTATTTTGCGGTTTTTCTACACAGGGACCGGAAGTTGGTATTTGAAGTGAAGGTCCTCATTGCCCTCGCCGTGACAGACTTTGCTTATTGATCACAGAGCTCTTTCTTGCTCACATCTGAATTGGGTCTTGAACTTCTGTGTCAAGAGTTGGCCTGGGACAGGACTTTTGTGGCATCATTCTGCCAGCCTTAGAAAACAGCATAAGGAAAAGCATTTCCAAGGGGCTTTTATATTCTTGCTGCGATTGGGGCAATTTTTAAGCCATGGAGCTATTTTGAAATTGACCTGAAAGAGTAGGTATCAGTAGCAGGTATCATGTGCAAAGATTTCCTGATCCATGACATTGATTTTTGGCTTATATTTGACTCACGTTCGTTTAATCGGGGAAAAAATCCAGTCTCTTGGTGGTGGTTACATCATATTCTAATTGGTGAACTTTATTAATGCAGGTTTAGGGACTTAAAATTAGTTGCTTATTTTTCCTTTCTACAAAGCCCAGAGGTTTTGCATCAGATTAAGGCTCCTGTAGGACTGTTTGTACTCCAAAGTGACACCTTTCTGAATTCTTAGCTGTTTAAGGAAGTGTTAAGTATGGGCTTGGTGACAGCAGTCTTTAAAAGTGTGACTGACTAAATGGATTCTTTCCCCCTGTTGTTTATATCTGGTAAAGTGTCTTGTGTTTACTCTGAATAAATTCATTGTTACCTTTAGGTAACTTGTTTCTCAGAATTTGACTGGTCCCCTAATCAGTTATTTTTGCTGCGGAAATTGGAGAACTGGAACAAAAGGTGAAAGGAATTCTTTTGTGAAGCTTCAATAAGGTAACTTTTTGGTATTTGGTAATTCACCAAGTACTTGGATAACACCAAGTAATCCCATATTTGTTCCCTGGACATGAATTTTTCCCACTAAAGTCCCCCTCTGTATAATACAGTAGCCACTAGCCACGTACAGCTATTGAACACCCCAAATGGTGGCTTGTCTGCATTGAGATTGCGTTTTTTTTTTTTTTTTTTTTTTTTTTTTTTTTTTTTTTTTTTTTTTTTTTTTTTTTTTTTTTTTTTAAGATTTTATTTCTTTGAGAGAGAGAAAATGAGAGAGCATGAGTGGAGGAGCACGGGGAGGTCCAGTGGAGGGAGAGGGAGAAGCAGACTCCCCACTGAGCTGGGAGACTGATGCAGGGCTCTATCCAAGGACCCTGGGATCATGACCTAACGGAAGGCAGAGGCTTAACCGACTGAGCCACCCAGGTGCCCCTGAGATGTGCTTTAAGTGTAAAAATGCATTCTGGGTTTCAAAGACATATGGAAAAACATGTAAAACGGCTCATTAAAATTTTACATTGATTGTCTATTGAAATGATAATATTTTCAATATATTGGGTTAAGTGGAATATATTATTAAAATTTCTATTGCCTGTTTCTTTTTACTGTTTCATGCGATGTGACTACCATAAAACTTAAAATTACATATGTGCCTCCCGTTCTGGGTTTGTATTGTAGTTTTATCTGGTAGCACGGGTCTAGGGTGCTCTTTCCAGCCTTATCTCACGTTCCAGAAGAACATTTCTCAGCTGGAGCCCTGTGCCACAAATCACCTCTCTTCCCCTTCCATACCTCTTTAACACATAGGGCCAGGAGACGCCTGTCATCGGTGGAAGGGCTTACCTCCTGGAAGGCGCTGTCACTAGCAGGCACAAGTCTGGGTATCAGAATAGAGTGTTGAGGTCACTTAGCCATGTGGGCTTGCCTGCCCATCTGTGAAATGGGGTAACGGTCCCTGCTCCGTGAGGTTGTTGAAGGACTAAATGAGGAAAGCCATGGAAGGCAATTAACACAGGTCCTGGGAAATAGTAAGCATTTGAAAGTAATGGCCATTATTGTTATTTTACTAGCTCCAGAGTGGGCATCTGGCATAGTTCCTGGCTTTGATTTTTCCCTCTTCTGGTTCCATTTGGTGATGCACTGTGGAATCCGTGGAGGGTTGCAGAGCCGACCTGCATGCTTTTAAAAAGGTCAGCCTCTGCTGCCTTGGACATCCAGGACAGTGTGGAAGACTGAGCATTGGGCCTAAGCTTGCGCTAGCAATTTGAAAGGCAGAACGGACCTCAGAGATCTTCCGACTTTGCAGGCTGCTTATGGAAGCTTGTTGTCAAGAGGCCTGATCCATCCCAGTATCTGTCCCCTCCTGCCTGGTGAGAGGAGGCTGTGGAAAGTCTCCTCATGCAGCACCCTGGGCTCTTGGTTTTGTTCTCCTGTGTATTTGGTTTTATTGTGGCCCAAGTTTCCATCTCTAGTTAATAGCCGGGTTCACATCCGATCCAGGCGCTGGACTCCAGGCTCTCCGCATCGGTCCAGGCGTGAACACCTCTATGGACTCAGTGACATAGAGCATCTGTAGAGTGTAGAGCTGTCCATAATCCTCTTAAGATGTTTGGTTTCTTCCTCCAACAGAATGTGAAAATAGGAGGCTCTTCCAAGCAGAGTAAATATTCTGAACTTACCAACCTGCTGCTTAATTATGAACTGGGAGATGGGGAAAATGCAAGACATGAACACCCTTTTCTTGGACAGCTCAGGTCCGCCTAGAAGGGTTTCTAGCATTTGGATCCTGTGTGTTAGTGCGCATGTGCAGGTCGAGAACTTGGGCAGGGCTGGCCAGTGCTAGGGGGAAGTGGCTAGTGGCTGGGAAGACCCATCCTTAGTTAACTGTTTTTTGGGTTCTGGTTGGGAGTGCTTCCTTCCCAGGGGCTGTTTGGCAGGGTGGACACATGCCCTTAGTGTGGTGCAGGTGATAAGAATCTGTATTTTGGTTGTAAGTGCTTTTACAAGGGATAAACAAGGATATTGAAGTCTTCGAGTTAGGGTGTTGAGTCTGCCCTGGAACCCCAGGGGAGGGGTGGTGAGAGCATGCCCATGTGGGAAGGGGAAGAAAAGGAGTTCTCCAAGGACTTTCTTGTTCTTTATGGCAGAGCTAGATTTCAGAGTGACTCGCAAAGGAAAATGGTCCTTCAGGCCTTTCTGTCCACACAGAACTTTAGTGTTTCTGTTGCCAGGTTATCAGGGCACCTTCCTTTTTAGGTTTCGTGTGGTCACTTGTATCTCCTGCTACTGTCCATTGCCTCCCTCCTGGCCTTTCGCTAGGTCGGGGAGTTTTATACTCTTCTGTGGTGTTTTCTGCTCCAAGCCTTAATTTCTAGGAAGAACACGTCCCTCCCAGGCCATTCTTGCAGGAGAGAGTGAGGGTATCCAGAAATTTGGCTCTGCTCCTTCTCTAGGTATTTTATTTATAGTGTGTCATGCCTAACATTATCCTCTCCTACTTGAGCACCTACTATGAGCAGCTGGGCTGTACTAAGGGCCAAATACACCCTATTCAAAATCCTTGTATTTCCCAGGTGTGCAGATAGAAATTTTGCTTCGTTAAGTAATTGCCCAGCATCAGATACCTTTGAAGGTGGGGATCCAAGTCTCTGACTCCAAAGCCCAGAAACCGTTTTCCTAAGAACACGACTTCTATTAATAGATAATTGGCTTTGCACTTCTTGTGAATTGCACTCACTGGGTTGAACTCTGGGTTCATTCTGAAAAGGCAAAAGGTCAGGTGAGTGAGGACTGAGGCTAACTTGGACAGATGTCTTCATTCTTTCACCCTTGGCCAACGTAGGAGTACATGGAATAGGGTCAAGTTTTTGTGTGTGTTCTGACTTCTGACTAACGTTGGTGAAATGCTAGAATGCATTTTAAACTCAATAAATGATATGTATGTTAATTAAAATTAGGAAAAAGAGCCTTACTGGGTAAGTGTGTTTTATTCCTGTGTCCCAGAATAAAGTCAAAGGACTTAAAGATTATTATTTTCTTTTGGCTATAGAAACCTTTCAGGAGCTCTTGGTAAATTACCTCGGCTAACAGGATATAATTATACCTTTCATCCACAGAAGGCATGTTTGCAAGGTACTGTGTGATTTGTATACGTTTCTGGAGGTTTCCGAGTCGTTTAGAGAAGTAATGTCTTTGATGGAGGGAAAATATTTGTGTTTCCTTTCTTGCTTTTTTTTTTTTTTTTTTAAGATTTTATTTATTTGACATAGAGAAACACAGCCAGAGAGGGAACACAAGCAGGGGGAGTGAGACAGGGAAAAGCAGACTTCCTGTCCAGCAGGGAGCCCGATGTGGGACTCGATCCCGGGTCTCCAGGATCATGACCTGAGCCGAAGGCAGTTGCTTAACCAACTGAGCCACCCAGGCGCCCCTTTTTCTTGCTTTCTTAGTCTCTGAACATAACCAGCAGACGTTCTCATTCTGACTTTTTTGAGGCTTCAGGGCTCAGTCCACTCAGGGACTTTTGTCAACATTTTTGGCATCATCTATAGCCAAGAAAGCAACCAGTTAATCGGGGTTGCATTTTTAACTTACTTCCTTGGTGGTGGATACTTCTAAAAGAGAAATAGGGAGGTGGACACTCTGTGAATAATGAACCCACCTCACTGAGTTCTTTCTCTCTGTTAGTTCTTTCCTGGAGGAGCTGTTGTAAATCTAAAGCCATCAATTCCCTGGGAGAAAGTTGCCAAGGTTTGTTTTCTTCTTTCTTTCTTGCCACACCTGTTAATTAGTTCCAGACACTAGCTAATCAGATGGCAAGCATGAAAGCTCAAGGGTGAGAGGCAAGGTCGAATCAGTTGTCTTTCTCTCTATAACTGAAGCCCTCGTTTTAACAGAAAGGGTTTATAGTACTGTTTTTCCTCTTTTCCCAAACTCTGTGTTTGAGTCATTTGTGCATGCAGCCTGCATACAGCTGTGGGGCTTTTTGTCGCCTGTGGTGTTGGATTTGTGCTCACCAGTTTGAAGAGTATGTGGCTACGAGAATGTGAGAGGGGAAAGCAGTGGCCAAGAGGGGCAAGGAGTAAATGAGAGAACCTAGAGTTGCTGCTTCATCTTGGCAGTTGCTTTATCTAAGTTTTTTGGAAACAGGAATCTAAATATGTAAATAAATATATAGATATATACTTATACAGTATATGAATGATACAGATTACAAAGATTGATAAGTTGTTTTCAGTGATACAGATTACAAAGTGATAAGTTGTTTTCAGTACATTATTTCTTATCTTGGCATGGCTCTTGAGATAGATACTGCTTCCCTAGGGGGACATGGAGAAGATGAGAACTTGAACGGTTTAGCCAGGGTAGTGAACACGGCTAGAACGCAGTGTAATTTGAACCCAGGGAGCCTTTGTCTATGTTCAACAAGAGTGCGATCAGTATTGAATTTAATTGGACACTCTTGAGATGCTTGGAAGGGAAGGATGACCAAGTCCCTGTTGGGTGAGGCTGTTGACTTCTGGACTTCACTATTTCCAATCTAGAGACCAAAGTGAATGTCTGAGCTGTCCAGTGGGATGTCATGGTTTGTACCTCCAAAGGGAGGGTATCTTCTTGTACATTACTGCAAGGAATGTAATGGATTCAAATCAATTGTGTAAACGCCTGGGTCTGTAGCAATTTCCTTCATGTTTAGGGGGTTCTAAAAATATGTTTGAATTGGGGAAATAAGGTAAAGGCCCATAAGACAGTTTGCCTAGCTATTTGGGGCTGAAGGTATGATAAAAATGGTGCTATAGTGATTCAGTCCCTAAATGTTCAGGAGCAATAGAGAGATGAGAAAGATACCTTCCTGGGAGGAGATGCTCTATAAACATGTGAAAGGCTGACTGATATTTTCTATGTGCACGTGAAGGAGGGGGGCGCTAGTGAGCAGAGACAGGAATGATCCTGTTAAGGTGGGTTGACACCTGGGTGAATGAGTGTATTCCAGGAGCAGAGTCCTGCCCTCCTGGGACAGGGACCTGTGTCGAGTCTGCTTGCAGAAGGACCCTGCAGAGGTTTGAGAGGTGTGGGAGCCCATGTTGGGTATACTGGCCTTTGAGTGCCAGGCTGAGGCATTTGGTCTGTAAAATTGTACGGGGAGAGACTTTCTCACAGTGGTCTTGTATACTGAGACTGTTGTGTTTTCTCGCTTTGTCATGGACTAGCTTGGTGTCCTTACTGCCCAGTTTCCTTATCCATGAAATGGGATGATGGTCACCATCACATAAAGTTGATGTTAGAATTAGGGGTGCCTGGGTGGCTCAGTTGTTAAGCATCTGCCTTCGGCTCAGATCACGGAGTCCTGGAATCGAGCCCCACATTGGGCTCCCTGCTTGGCAGGAAGCCTGTTTCTCTCTCACTCCCCCTGCTTGTGTTCCCTCTCTAGCTGTGTTTCTGTCAAATAAATAAAATCTTAAAAAAAAAGAGAACATAGCAAAGCCCTGTCCCCGCATGTGTATACACACACACACACACACACACACACACACACACACACACGTGCGCGCACACTTGCGTGCACGTGTGCGCAGCTGTGGTCATTATTATTAGAGCACTCTTGATTTTCCTGCTCAGCATCTCTTTACCCTTATTTGCTCTTAGCATCCTTGCTGTTCTTGGGGTATGGATCCCTCCATACCTTCTGCTAATCAGGGGGCCCTATCCGCCCCTGCTTGAGGGTGGCATGAAACCCAGGTGAGGCCGGTCATGGTCCTAGGTTTTCTTCCTGGAATTGAAGGATTAAGTCAAGTGACACAAGAATACATCACTCTTCATTCCTGCTGTCTGAATTCCCAGAGCTTCTCTGATCCTTGCCCTTTCAGAAGCTGGGTTGTTTGGCTGTTGATTGGATTCTTTGAGATGTCCCAAATCCTTTCAATACATTCTTTTTTCTGCCTATGTTAACCAAGGGTTGATTTTGGTCCTTCTCAATCAAAGGGCATTGATTTCAGCAGGAAATACATAAAGGGGTTGGTAACCAGGTGTACTGAGAAGGAGGGAAACGGTCTCCCCTGCCTGCCCGCAGTAGTCCCTTAATAATGGTTTCATTCCTCCGTTTGGTTTTTTGCGTTCATTCATTTTGAGCTTTTTATCTCCAGGAATTCGAGGCGTTTTATTTTGGTGCTAGGGACAGCTTCTCTGGAGGAGACATGCTGATAACACTTAGCCTTAACTGCTTCTCTTGATTTTATTTGTAAATGAGAATCCGAAGGATCTGTAAGGAAACGAGTAAAACTTAATTGAACAACATTTAGAGGCGGGATTAAAAAAAAATAATAAAAAGAGTCCGTAATGGTAAGAGGCCCTGGAGGATGAGATGAGTGCAGAACTGTGAGCCTGGGTGTGTATTTTGCCCACTCCTCACCCTGTATCATGTTGCAACTACGGCTTAGACCAGAGGTCAGCAGAATGGCTGGTGACCCCCAGAGCTCTCTCTTATCATATCTTGTCTCTGCTTCACAGTTTTCTCTGTTGGCATTATTGGACAGCAAATGTTCCAACCTAAATTAAAATCAATAAGAAGCAGTTTCATTTTGTTTTTAACTACGAAGACACGCACTTCCAGCAGAGCACTGAACCTTGAAGGAAAGTTCAGTTTTGTTTTGGGTCATTTTCCTCTTCCTGGCTGGGGCCCCCAAACGCATTTATTTTTTCAGCGTAAGATGTTGCCGATGTCGCCCTGCTCTGAGAGAGGCCTTGTTGTCCTCCTCTTCTTTTTACAGCTGGGATTGTTGGCATCTGAGTTGCGTTGGTGTGTTGTAGATCCTTGGCCATCAAAGCGCCATTGGGCTTGTCGAGCGATCCCAGGAGAGCTTGTTGAAGTGCAAGGACCTCAGACTGATGCCCCAGGCTGATGGAGCAGGAATTTCCTCTGCACCAGGACCCCCGGCTGATTTCCAGCACCTTTGGCGTTTAAAGGCTGCTCTTTGTGTTTGAATGAGAATGTTACTTTAATCTCCCTGGTTTTCATAACGTTTTCTATTGAAGTGTAACAAATGTTCCTTGTAGAAAATAGGGGAATTCATAAAAGGATGTAGAGGAGAGGATCATCATCTGTAACCCCAACACCCAGTCATAACTAATGACTGACCATTAAGTTGTTGGTTTGTGGCCCTTTGGTCGGTTGTTGGAATGTTTTTTTGTTTTTTAAAGCAATATTAGAATCATAATCATGAAAGATATTAAAACATTTATTCAGTGTAAGCTTAAGTCTCAGGAGAGGGAACATGATCCAAGATCTTTGGTCAATGACAGAAGACTCTTGGAGACCTTCTTTTCTCTCATACCTATGTCATTTCGTAGGGACCTACTGTGTGCCAGGTACTGCTACCTCCCTGTGGGACCCTTAAATCCAATATCACAGAAAATGAAAATTGAGACCCTGACTGGGCTTTTGATCCCTAGTATGCATTTCCTGGGTAGTAGAGACAAAGGAAGATTATTAATAATGGCTTGCTTTTTACAAAATTTCCTTCGTTTTTATTTATTGATTTATTTTTGTTTTGTTTTGCTTTGCTTCGCTAATACGGATTTGGAATGAACTGCTCCTTTAATTACTTGCACTAGGTGGTAGATTCCTCTGATTGAGCAGACCTTACCAAATGAAAATATCTAGGATTTGAAACTTAAGGTCGGGGAGGACAGTTTCTTTATTGGTGGGGAAAGAAAAGGTAGTTGTCTTGGCAGCAGAAGCTTGCTAATTACCCTGCCAGTTGTAATATCTGTTTATGATGAAGGCACTGGGGACCCAATTAGCAGGTCATTTTCATGTCAGGGTTTGGGGATGGGACTGTGGTGTGTGAAGATGATGCGGCAACCAGCGATCACCTTCTCCGTGCGCTGGGGCATTGGGGATGGTTTTAGATCTTGTCACCTGCTATTACCACAGCTCACAGATAGGAAACTAAAACTCTAATGTTCTGTCTGTTCATTTGATTCAACAGTTTCTAACATCTAGTCTGTGGGACCAACAGCATTAAGACTGGCTTTCCAGGAAGGAACTGGCCATGTGATGAGGCCAGAAACAGCAAACTGGGAACACAGGGATGGGAGAGGCTGTGAGATCATCTCTGTGGTCCCCATTTGTCGTTTGTCTTGGCAGAGGGTGGGGGACAGGGTTGGGGCATCTTCTTTTCCTCGATCTGCTTGGTTTCTTTCACTCGTGTTGATATGAAAAGATAGGGCATCAAGGGAAGACTAGGCAACCTTTTCTACTCCTGTTTAATCCTTATTTGAAGGCCAAGTATCACTTTGTTAGTTATCTGTCCAGGTATGTCTGTGCCCAGGTATGTCCTCCTACTTCCAGTTCTGTGTGCCAAGGGTAGAGAGGTTGCCTGTGACCAGGCCACTGAAAGGGTTGTTGCTAGGAGGAATGGAGAGTGTTTTTGCTTCTTTTTGTCTTAACCCAGGGCAGAAATTCAGGTCCTAGAGTGACATCAGACACCATCTTGATTTTATGTAAGCATAATACAACCATCAGTAGCAGAAAATTAACATAGAGGCAATTCTATTATCTACCTTACTCGAATTTAGTCCATTATGCCATTAATGTCCTTTATATGCAAACACATTTTAAGTTTTTTTTTTTTTTTTAATTTTTTCCTGGTTCAGGATCCAGATACTTGATTGCACATTGTGTGGGGTTGACCTGTCTCTGTAGTCTTCTCAAGTCTCACACTTCCTTTGTGTTTCATGAGCTTGCCCTTTGAAGAGTATAGGCCACTTATTTTGTAAAATCTCTCTCACACTGAATTTGTGTGATGTTTCCTCATGATTAGATTCTTGTTATTATTATTTATTGCTGTTGGTACCCTGTTTCTAAGAAGAATCATGAACTTTCCTCAGCTCTTGTCTCCCCCCACCCCAGCTTCATGTGTCAGCTCTTTTTGATCTGATACCCTTATTGGGGGCAGAAAGTTTTGAACATATACTCCTCATATGCATATTTCTTTGAATTATAGGTTATATTAGTCAGCTTGGGTTGCTTTAACAAAGTGTCAGAGACTGTGTGGCTTAAACAATAGAAATCCACTTCTCATAGTTCTAGAAGGTACGAAGTCCAAGATCAAGGTGCTGGCTGCTTTGGTTCTTTTTTATTTTATTTTATTTATTTATGTATTTATTTATTTATATTTTAAACAATTAATAATTAATTTATTTTCAGTGTTCCAGGATTCATTGTTTATGCTCTACACCCAGTGCTCCAGGCAATACGTGCCCTCAGTACCCACCACCAGGCTCACCCATCCTCCCACCCTCTCCCCTCCAAGACACTTAGTTTGTTTCTGAGTCCAAAGTCTCTTATGTTTTATTTCCTTCCCCGATTTACCCCACTTCCCATTTCCTTTCCTTCTCCTATGTCCTCTGTATTCCTCCTTATGCTTCACAAGTAAGTGAAACCATATGATACTTGATTTTCTCTGCTTGGCTTATTTCTCTCAGCATAATCTCTTCCAATCCGGTCCATGTTGCTACAAAAGTTGGGTATTGGGGTGCCTGGGTGGCTCAGTTGGTTAAGTGACTGCCTTCGGCTCAGGTCATGATCCCGGAGACCCAGGATCGAGCCCCACATCGAGCTCCCTGCTCGGCAGGAGGCTTGCTTCTCCCTCTCTCACTCCCCTTGCTTGTGTTCCCTCTCTGGGTGTATTTCTCTCTGTCAAATAAATAAATAAAATCTTTAAAAAAAAAAGTTGGGTATTCATCCTTTCTGATGGAGGCGTACTACTCCATTTTTATATGGACCATATCTTCTTTATCCACTCATGTGTTGAAGGGCACCTTGACTCTTCCCACAGTTTGGCAATTGTGGCCATTGCTGCAATGAACATTGGGGCACAAATGGCCCTTCTTTTCACTACATCTGTATCTTTTGGGTAAATACACAGTAGTGCAATAGCAGGGTCATGGGGTAGCTCTATTTGTAGTTTTTTAAGGAATCTCCACACTGTTTTCCAAAGCGGCTGCACCAACTTGGATTCCCACCAACAGTGTAAGAGGGGGCTGCTTTGGTTCTTGATGAGGACTCTCTTCCTGGCTTCCAGGTGGCCATTTTCTTGCTGTGTGAACATGGCAGAGAAGGAGAGACGGGGCACACGAGAGAGAGAGAGCTGTCGTTTGTTTCTTCTCATAAGGGCACTCATCCCATCATGGAGTTTCCACCTTCATGACCTAATTATGTTACCAAATGCCCCACCTCCAAATACTATGATATTGCGGCTCAGGCCTTCAACACAAAAATTCTGGGGAACAGAATTCATTACATAGCATAGATGGACTATTACATTGATGTTATGTATCATAGAATGTTTCCAAAATATGAATTATGAGGGATAAATGGATATTTATGTACATATTCATATATGGACACACACATGCTTTCATATATGTACATGTATGTGAATGCATGGGTATTCTGTTGTTTTTCTTCAAGTAGCCCAGTGCGGGAGACTCTCGCAAACAGTAGCTATGGTCGGCTCTCTATTGGGAGAAAAAATTAGTTGCATGATTAAGTTGGGATTTCTTGGTCTCTGTAGGTTGTACGATTTCCTCTGACACAGGGGTCTGCAAACCGTAACCTGGGACCAAATGTGACCCTCCTGCCTATTTGTGTTTGGCCAGTGAGCTTACGAATGTTTTCCATCATGGGGCACCTGTGTGGCTCAGTTGGTTAGTTGTCCCACTCTTGATTTTGGCTCAGGTCATGATCTCAGGTTATGAGACTGAGCCCTGTATCGGGCTCTGTGCTGGTAGTGGAGGTTACTTGACATTCTCTCTCTCTCCCTCTGCCCCTCTTCCAGTTTGTGCTCTCTTTCTAAGAAATAAAATCTTTGAAGAAGAAAGAATGTTTTACATTATTAAATTGTTGGAAAGATTAAAAACTAATTACTGAGGACAGGTGAAAATCATGTCATTTGAATTTGAGGTCCACAAATAAAGTTTTATTGGAACACAGCTACACACAGTTTTTTATAAATAGCAGAGCGCTGTATGGCCCACCTGCCCATACCACTTATTATATGGCCTGTTAAAGAAGTTGTTTGCCAACTTTTCCACTCTGACACCATGTTATTAATGAAACTCCCACTTGCCAAGTGATATGTGCCAGGTCTTGAGCTTAAAGCTATGCATGTATTAATCTTTTTCAAAGCCCGATGAAGTAGGGGTCTGCTAACGTATCTGTTTCCAAAATACTGTCTCCATCCCCAAATGAGAAACTATGAAGCTCCTGGGAGAAAAATTTACCCCTATTTATAAAGCTGATAAGTGAAGGGGCTGGAGTTTGAAAGCAGCTCTTCTGCATCTTGGCTTTTGGTAGTTCAAGGTCATTCTGGACTTTAGAAGTCAGGTGATTGCTGGGGTGGTTGGGGGTCGGTGTGGGTCACCCAGGCCACTAGACGGGTTTGTGCGATTAGGTAGTCCTTGCCCATGGCCATGTGTGTGGCATGCTGGTCACTGCTGGCTGCTTAGTAAAGGGTTGAAGAATGGATAAATAGGTGGATAGACAATGCCTAAACCTAACCTGGAAAATGAAAGTAGAATATAGAGGTGTGGTCAGATTGAGGTATTGGATCAAAGTTATTGAAAATGGCCACTTCAGACTGGGCTAGAGCAAGAGTCCTACTCTTAGGGAATCTAGGGAAGACGTTGAGGAGTTAGGAATACCAGATGAGACTAGAAGCCGCAAAGGTGTTGGACCAAAGGTGTCCCAAGTATCCTGGTGAGTCATCCCTGTGGCTGGCACAGTGCTTTGGTAATGCCTAGACCTCATCTCTCTGTTGCAAGGGCATGTGCCTTCTTAGGAGGATATCCTCTGTTTCTGAGAGAGATGATGGTCCAGAAGCAAGGGGTCACCTACTACTGGGGTAGACAACCCTGGCATTAATTTTTTTCTTCAGTGAAAAAAATTGCATCTCATATATGAATATATTTTTTTCTTAGAACATTTCAGCTAAAGCTTACATCTGTTGACTACTTCTCCTCATTCCGCCTCCCCAGAGTGTGAAGCTATTTTCATAGATTTACATATATATTTATACAAATACATAGATTATTTTAACACAAACAATATACTCTTTCATCTACTGCCTTTTATCATTGCCATAGTCCTTTTACCTGCAGTGTAGTATTCCACTGTCCAGCCTCTGCTGCAGAGGTTGGGAGCTTCCCCAGCTGATGGTCATTAGGGTTATTTGGCAGAGAATGACCTTTATATGCTCCTCCTGGTGCATATAGAATTGCTGGGTCACAGAAACGGAGTCTTAGCTAGCCTGTACCCCCTTTGGGCCCTGGATACCTGAGGCTATGATTCAGGTTTCCCTAGCTGGGTCACTGAGCTTTGGTACTTGTGTAAATTGCTTTTTCTTTTCTTTTTTCTTTTCTTTTCTTTTCTTTTTTCCTTTTCCTTTTCCTTTTCCTTTTCCTTTCCTTTCATCTTGTTTGTTTGTTTGTTTTTTGTTTTTTTTTTTTTGTTTTGTTTTTTTTGAGTTGAGAGGGCAGGAGGATGAGCTCACTGTGACATTTGCAGGCCAGGAGTACACAAACTCAAGGATGGCCCACATACTATGTCACAGGCCCCACGATGGGTTTTCTTCCCTCGGTTTGTTGTGGAGTGACAGAAAGTTGCAGGACAGGTTTACTTAGCTGGGTAAGTCTAGAAACAGGATTCAAACTAGATCTGTCTACCCAGTGTCAAAGGCTGTGCCCCCCACGTGGTGCTTCTGTGAATATTCAAAATGGGAGCACATCACATGTTCACTGCCTAGTTCAGTACCCATTCTTCACAGGTTCTCCCTAGTTTCTCCTACACTCCTCACTGCCCTCCCCTCTTCCTTTGTCACTAGGTAGTTTTCACAAACTATGGGCTCCTTCTGGTCAGACAGTTTAGCATTAAGGCGAGGATGCCCTGGAAAATTAAGTTAGCCTGCTTTGAACCGGGTTTTGTGAGGAACCTTGACAATCATTCCTCAAAGAGGAGAATCCTGGGCGCCTGGGTGGCTCAGTTGGTTGAGCGACTGCTTTTGGCTCAGGTCATGATCCTGGAGACCCAGGATAAAGCCCCACATCGGGCTCTCTGCTCAGCCAGAAGCCTGCTTCTCCCTCTCTCACTCCCCCTGTTTGTGTTCCCTCTCTCGCTGTGTTTCTCTCTGTCAAATGGATGGATGGATGAATGGAGATTCCCAAAGACAGTGGATATGAAGGACCACACGCCGTGCCTGACCCTTACTAGGTGTTAATTGTTAATTCTCTACTTTATCCCAATTGAATGAGTTTAGTGCCAGGACTAGAAAGGGTAACTAAGATGTGGTCTTCCCTTTGGAGCACTCACAGGCTGGAAACTGACATGTAAATAAATGAGCATAAGAAAAATTTTGGATGAGCCCAGAAGAGACAGGAGAAACTGCTTGGGCTTTCCTCAGTAAGAGGCATTAAAAAAACATAAATGAGGGGAAAAAAAACCCCTGTTGACTGAATCTTTCCTTTCTCTGGAGCTTAAACTTTGCTAAAGAAAATGGATATGGCAGCATACTATTTTTTGCTTTGCTTTTCTTTTTTTAAAAAAATTTATTTATTTGACAGAGAGATCACAAGTAGGCAGAGAGAGAGGAGGAAGCAGGCTCCGCGCTGAGCCGAGAGCCCAGTTTGGGGCTCGATCCCAGGATCCTGAGGTCGTGACCTGAGCCAAAAATCAGAGGCTTAACCCACTGAGCCACTCCAGGTGCCCCCTATTTTTTGCTCCTGGGTAGCTCACTCGGGTAAGGTGGCTCTGTCTCTTTTTGGGGCTCAGGTTGTGATCTCAGGGTGATGAGATCAAGCCCCAAGTCAGGCTCCATGCTCAGTGCAAAGTCTGCTTATTATAACTCTCCCTCTGCGCTATAGCTCTCCCCCTCAGATAAATAAAATCTTCAAACAAAGTTTATACCTAGCCAAAATGATTTCAGATTAGTTTTTTTTTTTTGTAGTAATTGTAAGAAATACCCACTTTTTGGGGGGGGGCGCCGAAGAGGTGGATCTGCCTATCTGTGAACTTGATACACATCTTTGAAAATCACCTTCTCTTTGTCAGCTGTACCCCAAAAAGCTGGGGAGGACAAAAAGGGAAGTCATCCTCCACCTTCCTGAAGTTCAGTTGGTTCCCTTTAGTCCCACCATGAATGGTGGGCATGCAAACACAACTCAGGTTCTGAATGGACTTAGGGCATTTGTTCTGGAATGTTCTATATCTTAGTATTCAAAGTGTCATCCTCTCACTACAGCATCATTATCACCTGGGAACTTGTTAGAAATGTGGAATTTGAGAATCTCATCCCACCTTGGATCTATTCTTAATAATTAATCCCCCAGGTGACTCCTATGCACATGAATACATGAGAAGCTGCAGGCTGGGGCAAATCAGGGCAACTTGGCAACATCCATACATCCCCTCTTGGATAGCTTTTCCTCACATACACACCAGGCATCTCTGTTCCCCATCAGGACAGATACCTTTGGAAATCCTAAAACTATAAGTCAAGAAGGGCTCCACTGTGCTCAGTTGCTTTTTGGGAGCCCTCTACTTTCTAGTCTGCCCAGGAATCAGCATTTCCTTTGTAAACTAGGTAAAAATAATGAGATTAAGAAAGGAAGGTGATCCAAATTTTGATCACAGTCAAAACAGCTGTGGTAGCATGGGTGGAAATCACTGCTTAAGGTTTAAAGTCTGTTCCTTAAAAGTAAGCTGTTGTATGCAGATCTCCTTTTCTTAGCTAAACAAAATGAACTGGGTTTTGAAAATTGGAGATAGATGAATGAGGTTTTTATAATAATCACTTGCATTTACTCATCAGCTCTTGTTCTCTTCATTTCCTTTCAGATCGAGGCATTAAAAAATGGGCCGGGGAAACTAAGACACAAAGAAAAATTCTGCTGAGTTCTGGTAGCTGTTCTCAGTTCTTCGCAGTGCTTGAAAAGTAATATTTAGTAATATTTTGTTGCTACTAAATCTAATTAATAGCTAGCTGGTACTCATCAAGACCTCATTTCTTTAAACCTTGAAGGCAATTGGAAAGATACACAGATCTGTGTATTATCACAGCAAACAAATTCTCTTTTTTTCCCTTAATCATTTAGAGCTACATCAGCAATGTAGGCAGTGGATGGACAGCTGTGTTTAAAAAAAACGAAATGCATCTCGGGGTGTTCACTGTGGCATGTAATGAATGTATATTGATTGATAAAATTACTTTTTTAAAGAAATACAATTTTGAAACCAGAGTCTATAAACCGTGTTCTAGGCATGGTTCTTAACTGAGTATCCGGCCTGTTTCTGAGGACTGGGATGGAATCAAGTCTCTGGAAGCCCGTTTTCTCCCCAGCAAGGGCTCATCAGAATGCCCTGGAACAAAATGGATTTAAACACAAAGAGAGGATGAAAATGCTCATCCGGGGGGAGGAGGGGACAGGGGAATTGCAGCGCTGAGCCCTACATCTCTGCCTGTTTGGAGTGCAGCTGTTAGTGACATGGGCATTTCTTGCCTTCTGAGCGGACCAAGTATGAATTGACTTCGTGACTGACGTGCTGACAGGCACAAGTAAAGTAGGTCAAGCCTTAATTGTAGCTCTCAGACGTTGGGAGCCCAGGCAGAGGAGAGGCAGCCATTGCCAATGCAGCTTATTTGGAGGGGCCTATGCACCCCCAGCACCCTGCGCTTGCTCCGTCGCCAACCAGATCAGTTATCTCAGTTGAAGCACAACCCAGGATCTGATGATGTCTGTGTTTGTTGGGTAGAGTGTTCCTCGGTCTGGCAAATATTTATTAAGTGTCTACTTTGTGCCAGGTCCTTGATACAGCCTTAGAAGCCTCCCATCTACCATTTGCTTGGTGGTGCCCACAGAGCCAGCATCCAAAAGCACCCTGTGTGTCCGTGACTTACGCTGTGCTAGCAATCTGGCGACCCTGCTCTCCAGCCTGACTCTTATCAATAAGACATTTCAGAAAAATCTGCACGTGTATTTGGGGAAATAGCTTACAGGAAGAAGCATGATGTTACAACAGAATTGGCCTGATCTAAGCAGAGCTAAGGTCTGAATCGACAGGGAATTGTTACAATTAGTGTTTTTTTTTTTTTCTTTTTCTTTTAACCAGTTTTAATCTGTTGTGGGAAAACGAAGGAGTTTTTTTCCCTTAATCCAGATGAAAAGCGAGAAAGCCTGTCTGCTTGTTTACAGATGTTTGTCATTTAGTGAAAACACAGATGACAGTGTATGGCGTTTGGTTTCCATCTGGTCCTGTGCTGTGTGCCTGTGTACATAGTGCGGTGATAATCTCCCACCTCCCTGGACAGAACCGAGCGAGATGTGGGGTGTTTCCTTTGTACCCTGGGTGGAGGAGCTTTGCCATCTGTGTTTGCTGAGGAGCCGTTCGTTTCCACCATAGCTGGATGGTCAGATTTGCACAGCCATATCCACACTATAATAAGTTTATTAATTGTCCTTACAGCGTTTGCAGATGGGGAGGAAAGTCTGGGTGTAGATGTGACTTCACTGCTCAAAGATGTTATCGGAAGTAGAACTTCGGAAGCTCCCAGGTGTCTTCCAAAACGGCTGGGAGAGTTTGCGTGCTCTGCACGATGTGTGGGCAACGTTGAGGTTCTAGCAAAAGGGTTAGATGTCAGAACTTGGGTAAAGGGGGATTTCTTTTTAAAGGGTTTTAAAAAATTAATTATTCATGAGAGACAGGCAGAGGGAGAATCATGACCCTAGCCAAAGGCAGATGCTTAGCCGACTGAGCCACCCAGGCACCCTAAAAAGGGATATTTCTTAGACTTGTGTGAGGAAAGGTGCCAGGGAATTTCCTTTAGGCGTGTCTCATGTACTGGATGAAGTAATCAATGTCATGTTCATGAGGGAGTAGGTGGAGTACCAGTTGTATACGCAGAGCGGCTGGGAAGCTCTAGGTGGAATCGTGTCTCAAATTTCCCTTCCTGACTGGATCTGGGTTTTCGACTTCATCACTCTTAGAGGGTTGGGTATAGCTGGTTTGTATAAAGGACAAGAAATCCAGCTTATGTTCATATGAGGGTAAAGGATTCGAAAACTTATATGTTGTGTTTCTTTTTCTACTTCTGTTTCTTTAAAAAAAGTTTGAGACAGCTTGAAATGTTAGCAGCATTGTATTTTGTAGCAAAACAAATTGAGAATACTTTTGAAAAGAAAGCTTTTTTCCCCCATTTAATTTATACAGAGGTCACTTAAAAAAAAAAAAAAGGATTTTATTTGTTTGAGAGAGAGTGCCAGCAGCAGGGGGAGGAGCAGACAGAGAGGGACAAGCAAACTCTGGGTTAAGAGTGGAACCCTGTGGGGCTGGATCCCATGAGCCTGTGATTCGAAGAGTGGGACTCCTAACCGACTGAGCCACCCAGGTGCCTGCATTGTTCACTTTTAAGGTAAAGCCTGTTTAGGCAGGAGGACAATTTGTTTTTGGGAAAAAGAAAAAAAGTGAACATATTAATATATTTGGTTTGACTTTAGCAGCTATGGAAAATGTATGCCTTTTAGATCATGTTTTGCCAGCTCTGGCCAAAATCTATCTTCAGACAGTGGCACCTGGGAGCTCAGTCACCTGAACATCAGACGCTTGATTTTGGCTAACGTCGTGATCTCAGGGTTGTGAGATCGAGCCCCTTGTAGGGACCTCCTGAGCGGGGAGCCTGCTTATGATTCTTCTTCTCCTTCTGTTCCCTTCTCCTCACTCGCTCATGTATGCTAACTCTATCTCAAAAAAAGGTATCTTCAGACAGAATTTTTCTTGAGAAGTTGCTTATTTTGAAATGCTTAGGTTGAAGCAAAAATTTATCTGGGATTATCTTCTTGAACCTCCTAAAATTGGTCTAAATGTTTTTCCTTTGTATATGAAAACACTAGATACCTACACTTAGCTTAGAAATAAGTGGAATTTGACTTTACGTTCATTTTACTTGTGTGAGTATGAAACAACGAACATCATTAATTACAGGATTATTTTGGGAAAAATAAACCCAAACAAAAACAAAAAGACCAAATTTCAGATTTTGTTTTTAAAGCATAGAATCCATTCTTCAAATCTGATTTTTCTTGTTGAAGCACAGAATATGAAACACATAGAATGCCTTATTTTTTTGACAAATAATTTGGGAGTGGTACACAACTCTCTTCTTGTTCCTTAGGTTATAGAATAAAGTGTTTTTGATGGAGTACAGCCCTCTGTTGTTCCTGATGAGAATAAGGAGGTCTGGGGATTCAGACCCATTCAGGGGAAATGGGTTTGAAGTTCATTTCTCCGAGTTGCTAGTTCCTGATGTTTCTTTGAAAGAGAAAATGATGAGCAGACATGATAATTGTACACATGTGAGTTTAGAGTCTGAACTGCTTTTTGGGATTGAATAATTTACTCAAGGTTTTTATTGTATTTAACCAAGCTTTAGTATCTCTATGGGATTGAAGAAAATGGTATGGAACATACGAGGCCAAATTTCACTTTCCTCTTCTGTTAGCTATAGGGTATTGCCAACTGACCACATTATATCAGGCCACCAAGTCATTCAAGGGTTTGATTTCATCTTCTTACCATGTTGAGTTTGGTGTTAAGTCATTGTCCTAAATTTAACAAATTTGTTTTAACAGCCTCTGTATTATTTGCATCTAGCAAGCTTGATTTAATCAGTTATAATGGATACATTTGCAAGGACATTAAAGATCCTCTCTTTCTTTGACATATTTCATGAGTCATTTAATCATTTTATTTTGCCATGTATTGATATTTGTGTGAAAATGAAGAGACAGAGTGGTTTGCGTTAGTTGTAATTAGAGTCATTTTACTAATATGAAATTTATCCCCTTAAAGCATTTGGAACCATTATCTTAGAATATAAAACAAAACAAAACATTATCCTAGCATGAAAAATCCACTTAAAGGGCACAGTTGTTGCTACAGTTTGCTTTTCTTTACCAACTAAGATAGAGCTTTGAAACCCAGGGACATTGGCCATGGGAAGGAGCTATTGGCATGGCATGAATAGAAATTTTGCACATGCTTGTTTTGAAACTCAGCTACTTCTGTTCAGGGTTTTCAGGGTTGACTAGTTTCAGTGGTAACAAGCTTAAAATGGAATAATGCCTTTTTGCCAACACCATCTTGATTCTTCTTGTATGGACTGCTTGAGCCAATGTAACACATAATGTAGAGCAAAACAAGGAATCGATAAAGCCATTAAGTAGCTCACTGTCTGGCTAGGAATGTTGATGAATGGGTCCGCATTTCCCCTTGGGTGTTTTTATTCACCAAGGGAAGAAAAGGAGTGGGCCAACAAAGTAGAGCAATTGAGAAGAACGGTTTTTCATGCTTGAGTGAGGCTGTTCAGCCAGTGTCTCTTTTTTACCTTGAAGACTTCTTTTCTTATCTGTGAACTGGAACCTGTGGTTGGTCATCCAGTGCTTTCCCCTTCCTGTCTCTTATTTTTGGGATTTATTATTAGTTGATGATAGAAGGGAGAGATCAGACACATTCATAAAACTCAGGCATCAGGGCAATTGTAATGCCACTTAGAGTCATGAGACCAGTGCCCAAGAGCATGGTGCAGTGGTGTATCCTGGGGCCCCAGGAGAACATGTGAACTTGTATGCTGTATTAGTTTGCTAGGGCGGCTGGAACAAGGTGCCACAGTCTGGGTAGCGTAATCAGCAGAGACGTTATTGTGTCACCATTCTGGAGGCTATACGTCCAAGATCAAGGTGGATAGGATTCATTCCTTCTGAGCGTTGTGAGGGAGAATCTCCTCCAAGCCTCTCTCCTAGCTTCTTGTGGTTTGCTGATCATCTTTGGTGATCCTTGGCTCATAGAAGCCTCACCTTATCTCTGCTTTTATGTTCACATGGTGTTTTCCCTGGGTGCCAATTTCCCCTTTTTTATAAGAACACTAGTTGTATTGGATTAAGGTTCCCCTGTTTCTAACTAAGGTCATTCCAAGGTAGTGGAGGGTAGGTACTGGGGTTAGGATATATATGTGATTTTGAGGGACAGAGTTTAATTCATAACAGGTGGATTTGATGGCTGATTTTGTGTGTTTCTAAAATTTCAGGAATGGTTTCAATTCAACAACCTACAGGTTCAAAATTAACAAACACCTACTGTACTCACAGTTTTTTTCTAGGTACTTTCACATATCTTGTATTCCTTCCCACAGCAAACAAATATATTCGTGTTTGTACAGATTGTTGAGATTTTATAATAGAATAAAATAGAGCAGACTTTGTAGATGAGCAGGAACACCTTAGAATCTTAAACTCATCTTCTGTTTTTTTCCGGGTATGGAGAAACATAACAACTCCCAGTCACCTGCAAGAAGAATTTAATTTACTTTCATCAAGCTCCTTGGGTAGCAGCTGTTGGCATTACACAATGCCTGTATTGTCTCATGACTTAAAACATACACTGGACTTTTGGAGTGATGCAAGGGATTTGTCAAGGGCAGTGTGGACTCTTGTTAAATGAAATCCTGTATGCGGACTTTTGAACTTAGCCTCCTCCCTAGCCCAGATAGTGATCTCTCATTAGATGAGAGTTAGGACACATGGGTTTTTGTTTATTTGGCAAAAGAAAAACAATGTCTTATTTATTTATTTACTTATTTATTTGAGAGAGAGAGAGGGAGCAGGTGAGCAGGAGCTGTGGGAAGAGGAGAGGGAGAGAGAGAGAGAGAACCTCAAGGTGACACTCTGCACTGAGCCTGAGTTAGGGCTGGATCCCGTGACCCTGAGATCACGACCCCAGCAGAGATTAAGAGTCAGATGTGCAACCAATTGAGCCACCCAGGAGCTCTGGATGAGGTTGTTTTCAAGTCTGCTTTTCAGCAGTGGAAACTGTTTTGCAAGTAAAATGTTACTTGATGACAATTTTTAAGATTTACTTTCTTGGCAACTTTCAACTCTAGTTGCCATGCTATACATAATATCCCTGTGACTTCTTTATTTTTTAACTGGAAGTTTGTATCTTTTGACCCCCTTCGCCTATTTGGTCCACCCCCTCGGCCCCATCCCTGATAACTACCTATCCGTTCTCTGTATCTATGAGCTTTTTGGGTTTTATTGTTGTTACGATTTTTTTTTTTTACAAAGATTTTATTTTTAAGTAGTCTCTGTACCCACTGTAAGGTTTGAACTTAGAACCCCGAGATCAAGAGTTGTATGCTCTACCCACAGAGCCAGCCAGGTGCCTCTGTTATTGTTGGTTTTTAGATTCTGCATGTAAGCATGCCAGTTATACATCAAATCAATGTTCACAGTATGTTCTTTTGTTCATTTATTCAACAAAAATTGAGAGTAATCTGGAAGATGTTGGAGATTCAAAGATCCATGAGATATAATCTCTTCCATAAGAGCTTTTCGTCTTCATTCATTCATGCATCCAGCCTTCCTTCATGCTTGTGAAGTGGCTCCTGTATGCTGTGTCCCATTCTCCAGGTTTGAAAAAGTGATGGGACTGATAAGACCTGCCTTTGTGGACTTGTGTTTCAATGGGGATAAACAGATGAACATAGTAGAAGGTGAGGAGTGTCAGGACAAAGACAAAAAAGTTAAGGGGAATTAGACGTTGTTGGAGGTGGGGAGTTGGGTAGGCACCACCTGTTTTATTTGTTGTATTTTTTTATTGTTTTTAAAGATGCTTTATTTTCAGGTAATCTCTACACCTGACTTGGGCCTTGAACCTACAGCCCTGGGATCAAGAGTTGCATACTCCACCGACTGAACTAGCCAGGCACCCCATTGTGCCACCTATTTTAAATAGACCTATGGTAAAAAAGAGCTGACATTGAGTAAAGTTAAGCAAGTGGTGTCTGGGACGGAGGGGACAGACAACCTGCTCTCTTGCAAAATCTCATTTGGACCCAATAATCACTCTATAAGAGCACGTGTTATGATCCACATTAAACTAATGCTGAAGTAATCCAGGATCAAGTGCCTAGGAAATGGTGGGGGCATTCCAGCCTTTTGGTGCAGCATGTAGCTGTCTATTTGGACAGATGTCTCTCTGTGACTTTGTTCATAGGAACCTTCTTAGGCTTCTTTCTCAGGCCCTGCTAGCTTTTTGCCAGCCTGTGTGTGCTAGAAGCGCTGTGGCTGTATGTGACTTGCTCCCTGTTGCTCGTTATACACGTATTGGTTAAATAAGGATATGGCCCCTGCTTCCTTGTAGAGAGAGGGTCAGACACCCAAGTCTGTGGTTGGAAACACCCTTCTGAGGGAAGTAAGACCAGCTTCCTCAGGGTGGACCAGCTCAGCACCCAGCTCTGGGTTGGAATTTGTGGAGCACTCTGCAGCTGGGCCTCACATACATGAGCTTCTCATTTTCTCTGTGGGTTACACTAAATAGTTCGTTGTTCATCAAGGAGAGGGGAAATTGATTTCAAATTACTCCTGTATTGGTTAAAAACCAAACTGCCACAAATACTTTATGGGATTTAGCTGTACTAAAACCTGCTTAATTAACCGAACACTGTCTATTACCATGTGAGGGCAGGTGTGACCCCACTTCTGCAGAGGGGCTCAGTTTTGATGGCCATGCTCCTAGGGCCAGGAGTAGCTTAGACCTGGGAGGGTGGAGGGTTTATGCGTCATGTGCTTCTCTTCTACAGCGTGCACCTTTTCTTGGGGTCAGGGTGCTGTTCGTGCAGGCTCATGAGAATGGATTGTTAAATTCCCGGCGACTTTGTGAGCTGCTTATTAAATTCAACATAATCTTTTTAAGCATAAAATCATGTAAACTTACAATTAAATTGTATTTAGAAGTAATAAATACCCCAAGCTCCTCACTTACCAATTGTGTTAATTCATCTTACTCTTATCCATGGTCTTGAGCTTATGTCTGTTGCATCCACATGGTAGGAATGCTGGACGATGGTGCGTTTTGGTCATTTCTTTCCTGCTTCACATTTAGTGATGTCACAGTGGTCATTTGAAATTGGCTTAAACCATGGCAGTCAGCAAATGGTACATACCAACCTCCATCCCAGAGCAGGATGACAAAATATTTAAAAAAATGCACCACGGGTTGCAGCCATCCTTCATATTACTTCACCTGGGCCGCCATGACAAATTACTGCAAAGTAGATGGTTTAAAACAGCAGGAAATTATGGCCTCATAGTTCTGGAGACTAGCAGTCCAAGGTCATGGTGTCAGCTGGGTTGGTTCCTTTTGGGCACCTTTCAGGGAGACTCTGTTCCTTGCCACATCCTGGTTTCTGCTCCTTGCCAACAGTCCTTGGCATTCCTTGGCCTTATGGGTTCATCCCTCTGCTCTCTGCCTTTGTCTTCATTCACATGGCCTTCTCCTTATGTCTGTATATGTCTTCACATGGCCATCTTTCTTCTTTGCCTCTTGTTCCTTATTATAAGGACACCAGTTATATTGGATTAAGGAAGGGCCCATCCTATTCCAGTATGACCTCATCTCTACATTGGCAATGACCCTATTTCCAAATAAGGTCACATTTTGAAGTGCTGGGGGTTGGGACTTTAACAATGTTTTTCTGGGGACACAGTTCAATCCCTAACAGCCTCCAATGGTCTTACATTTCCTATTGGGACACCTTGTATTTGTCAGCTCAAATAATAAAAATAAACATAAGAGCCCCACAGACATAATAGCTTAGTGCCATACTACGTGCTAAGTTTTTTTTTTTTTTTTCCCACCATCCACATGTGTTCTCAGTGAATTCTCTCAGCCACCCTATAATGTAAGTAGCTTTATTCCCATTGAACAGGTTAGGAATTTGGTTGTGGGTAAATTGGAACAATTGTCCTAGATGGCATATTAGGTATTTGAATCCAAATACCACTGCCTTTAGTCAGCTTACTTGTCATGAGTCTTCTTCCTCAGAGCCCTGGTAGCTGTGCCAAATCCACATGGAGGGTTAATTATGGCACAGTAGGTGAGAAGAAGGAAGAGTTAATGTTTTATAAACTCCTTGCAGAATCAGGCTCCAAGCCTGATGTGTTCATTTGTGAATTACCTAACTTAATCCTCATGCTAAATTTTTGAGTCGTTACAGTCTGTTTAGATGAGAAAATGAACTATAAGGTGATAAAGTGAATTTTGTTCACTGGCCAGGAGCACAGAGCTGATAAAAGGGGGCTGGCTGAGATAGGAACCCAGGTGTCTCTGGACCAGGGATCCTTCTTGTTGGGTTCTACCATGTTTTCCTTCTGCACAGCCCACATCTGATACATGGGCACATGCCATTCCTGATCCTTATTGTGGCCTGGGGTATTAGACATGTGTGTATATATTTTGTCATTCAGTCAGTAAGTACTGAGAGAACCCTAATCATGTGTCAATGACTGTGCTAAGGGATGGGTCATGGCTTGTAAATAGATACTAGCAGCTCAGCTCTCAGAACTAGAACCCTTAGGTTCCTCCACAGCTAAGCTTCTTTAAAAGGTTATGAGGTCCTCTGTCTGTGTCATTTTCCTACTTGCAGACAACTCTCAGCCTGTCTGGTTTTGTTTTCTGTTGTGTTGTCAATCACCATAAACTTAGTGACTTCAAACAACACAAACCTACTGTCTCAAAGTAACTGTGGGACATGAATCCAGGAATTAGTTGGGTCCTCTGCTCAGGTTGCAATCAAGGACACAGGCCAGGGCTCTGGTCTCATCTGAAGCTCAGGGTCCTCTTCCAACTTCCAAGTTTGCAGACGGTTGGCAGAAGTCAGTTCTTTGTGCTTGTAGGGCGGAGGCATTAGCTTCTAGAAGCTGCCTGCCTTTGCCTGGTGTGGCCACCTCCACAATGGGGTTGTTGGCTTCCTCAAGACCAATAGGAGAGTGACTCTACTGCTAGGTTCTCAGAAAGGTTGCCTGATTAGGTTAGGCCCACACAGGATAAATTCCCTATTCATTAAACT
This sequence comes from Spilogale gracilis, assembly GCA_004023965.1. Taxonomy (NCBI): domain Eukaryota; kingdom Metazoa; phylum Chordata; class Mammalia; order Carnivora; family Mephitidae; genus Spilogale; species Spilogale gracilis. The sequence goes on from PITA01021465.1 coordinate 26,927, forward strand.
GAAGTCAACTGACAAGGGACATTGACCCACAAAGTCCCTTTGCCTTTGCCATTTGCAATGGCTGGAAGAAAACATAGTTTTCACTCCTGCTCAAAGGAGGGGGATTATGTAGGATGCAACACAAGGGTGTTGGTCACAGGCCGTCTTGGCATTCTTTTACCAGATATGGTAAAGGACACTTCTATCCTTTTGGGTCTGAACCCATGGTATTTGCACATATTCCCTCCCTTACCTGAGCTAAATATATCCACCTAGTTCATGAACAAGTAAGAGTTTAAGTTCACTGGGTCTTTGGACTCAGTCACTGACTTGTATGATTAACATCTGCTCTACCAATCTTTGTGATTACAATAAAGCTATGCAGATTCTTTGTATAGGGTCCCAGTTCTCTGGCTTTATCTCCAATACATCTGTTTTCAATTACTAAAGTATTCTTAATTTCAAAAAATTGCATTTTCAATTGAGGGGGAAGAGAAATCAACATAAAGTAGCTCAAGCAAATAGAACTTACCAGTGCCACAGTATAAGGGTGTAGCAGTGGTGGGTTCAGGCATGGCTGGATCCAGGTTTTCAAACCATGTTATCAGCCCCTCCTCTTTTTCAGTAGCCTCATCTAGTAGCTCTTGTGGTATTGATAGATAGTTACCCTCACTCGCCTAACACCTGCAGACTTAGATGATATAATCTCCTTATTTCTGAGGAAAGAAACTTTTCCTGAGTCTGGACATCTTCTTACTCTTTATTATCAAGACTTGAGTCACATTTGGCTAGACCAGTAAGCTGACAAGCTCAGGTCATGTTCCCACAGCACTATGACTGAGGTCAGAGTAGAAGCCCTACATCAGGTTCTTACAATAGCTTCTGTTAGGAAAGAGGAGGCTTTACCAAGGGAAGAGAGAGGGAGCATTGTCAGGTTTAAATTACAAAGACCCAATTTGGAGCCTGGAGTGATAGATACAGCCTAATGGATCATCTTTGGTATAATTGGTATTCCTTAGTCCTCCTTCCTCAATACCATTGCTAGTGAAACAGAAGTGGAGCCATCTGTGAAGTAGTAGAAGCTTTGGGGAAGGAGCCGTCCCTGTAGCTTTTCATTTCGGTGTAAATCCCCTGTCTTCTTGACATGGGTCTCCTTTAAAGACTTATGAATTTTGTCCTGAGAAAATGCCACATGAATTCAGGAAGTCAGATCAAACTGTGTTCTTTGGGATTCATTAAAACTGAAATGCCTGGGGCCCATGCTAGCCAGATGCATCAAACGCACTAGAACTAGATCCAGAACTGAGTTGGATCACTGTGATGCTCTCATTTTATCGGATTTTTCTTTACCTCTAAAAGGCAGCTTTGCAAACTCTTTCAATCTTATATAACTGTTTTGGGGGGGAAGGGGGATCTACGAATGTGGCTAGAAATTTTTTTATTACTAACCAGCCTTTCTCCCTGCTTCTCCTTGGAATTGAATTCTCTGTGAAAAGGCCTAGAGGTAGACCTTCCTCTTGCTGGGTTATATCAGTTTGAGGGCTCACTTTCTCCCTTTGGGTTTCTGGGATGGTTGAGGGATGGCTGATGTTGAGGTTGCAAACTCAAATAAAGGCCCTCTGGGCTCTGGAAGCTAACGGAGAGGAGTGAGCAGAGCCAGAGGGAGTAGTGGGACTGTGAGAAGTGGACAACCTAGTTCTATTCAGTTTGATTGTTGCCCTGAGGGGATTTGAGACAGTGTTAGAACATTCCACGATTTCAAGAGAAACTGGAGATCTTAAATTTCACTGAATTACTTCTGATTTAAAACTTTTCTAATGACTAGTTTTTATTGCACCATGAAGGCTGAAGTAATTACCTTTCGGTGAGGCTCGTCCTCTAGGTGGCCAGTTTTGGCCTCTGGTATGTGTGCATCTTGCCCAGGTCCCGGGGCCTGCTGTGGATGCTGTTGGATGTCTTGCAGAACCATTTCCTTCTTCTTCAAAGAACCTCGGTTTTGGACAGCCCACCTGCCTGGACCCTTATAGTTGGGTTTTTTTGGTTTCCATCCGTTACTAGTGATTGGTTCAGCATTGGCCATGTGATCTGACTCTGTCCAGTGGAAGACGAAGATGTGTCAGCTGGGCCTTCCCATGGAAAGCTGCATCTTTCCTTGAAGCCAGGGAAGCTGTGGTTTCTATTTGCCCTGGGTGCTCTCAGGTTGCTGTTCTGCAGCTGTCTTGCTGTTAGACTGAGGATGCAGTCAAAGTTGAGGAAGGGAAGAACCTAGATTCTAGTTGACATTCTTGAAGGGTCGAATCGACCAGCCCTTCATGAAGCCTACCCTTCCACTGGACTTCCTTTTGTTTGAGGTAATAAATGGTTAAGGAAGCATGAGTTGGCCTGAGAAGCAGACTAGTGCATTTGCGGACCCCATGAACTACTGGTGGTAAAGGGTGCTTCTCCTGATGCTGGGCTGGGCTGTCACTGCTTCAGGGCTAGATGATGGAAGGATTTCTCCTTAAGCCTTTACTCTGGTCCCTTGCTGTTGCCCCCTTGGAATATTATCTAGGATAATACTCCATTCTTCCGTGGGGAAGAGAAACCTCATCAATTACATCTGCCACGGGCGCCCGGACTGGTGAGCAGACCACATGTTTGCTGTCAGTGGTTTGTGGTCGGATTCAACCTGAACATGAGACTGAGGCCTTTGGTTTCTTTAGAGGGGGTTAGAGAGGATTAATAATAACTAAACTATGACCTTTACCGTGTAAGAAAATTGTTCTTCAGGTTGATACACTTCATTATGGAAAGAGCTTCATCCTTCAAGGAAAGGCGCCACGGAGCTGTGTTTTGTATTATCCACAAAGTTTCAGGCTCTTAGAAGAGTATAAAACAGAAAGGGGTCCCTGCTTGACCTTTATTCTGAATGTAAATCAACTGGAACACCCTACTGTCTCTAAATGTTCCAAATGTTATTTTTTCTTCTTTTCCTCCTCTTCCTTCATTTAGTAAGGAATAACATTATTGTATTTTAAGATGCTTTCTTGTTTCTGTCGGTTTTTGCAGATTATTCTTTCCAGTCTTTTTCCAATTGTGAAAAATTAAAGACTGCCTTTTTGCTATCAGTAGTACAGATAAGCTTGCTCATGCACAATTGATACTCACATTATTATTATTATTATTATTATTATTATTATTTGATCTAGAATGCAGAGGCAGTGAGTAATGTGGTTGGTAAGCGGTGTGAACTCCCGACGCCACACTATTTGGGTTTGAATCCCAGCTCTGCCACCTACTGGCTATGGGTCCTTGGCAAATTGCTCAATTTCTCTGTGCCTCAATTTCCTGATCTATAAAATAAAAATAATTATAGGGCCGACCTTGTAAGGATGTTTGCATTAACAATTTAATGCATGGGCCCTTTTAAAGTGCTTGGAATAGTGCCTGATACACTCTAAATGCTGTGTGTGTTTGATACTAGACAGCATCACAGTAATGGTAATAAAATCTGTGATACTATGACTGGCTGTAGCATCAGGCTTTGTTAAGAGATTTTTGGAAGACCCGAGTCATTTGGTAGATGTAGTGTCAGTGTCTCTGAGATTATAAGTGATTTATTGCTGGATATAAAAGAATTGCCCTAGGAGGTAAGCATGGGGGAAGGAGTCTCCATGGGGCAAGGATGTTGGGCTGTGGCCAGGAGACTCCATAGCCGATGGATAGAGAAATTATACAACATGTTTGCCTAGATGGATTTGGCTGTACTCAAGCCGATGTACAGGAATCGGCTGTTACTTAAGAGCCCCACACTAAAGCATGCAGCATTTAATAAGACAACTATTTCTCTGTTAAATGACCATTCCTTTCAAAGGTAGGTAGTTCTCTCCTTCCCTTAAATGTTATTTATCCTCTTACTGTCTCGTTCTCTTCCCAGATTGCAAAAACAATAAGAGCATTTGATCAGGATCCTAACCATTTTGAAATCATTTAAAGTATGGGGTTTAGAGCCAGTGAAATCTGGACCAGAGCTCTGAAGGCATCACGTGCTGCTGTGACCTTGTGAGGACCTCGTGAGGGTGTTGGATAAGCTCTGTGGTTCTCTGTCTCTTCATCTCTGAAATGGGGGTAAACATTCCTCAGAATGTGGGTCTGCAGATTGAATGGGATCATGTATATAATGTGGCCAACGGACCTCATGGTGCCTTCATCTTTTTTTTTTTTTTTTTTCCTTTTTCATCTTTTTCCTGCTTTGTTTCTAATTCCATCTTGGCTACCAAGTCAGCAAACTTGAAAGCCTTTTGGGGGCACTTTTTGTTCATACATTGTGTCGTTTCTGTTGAGTTTTTGAGAAGGGAACCTATTTAGAAGGTAAAGAACAGGGTGCCTGGGTGGCTCAGTTAAAGCTTCTGCCTTCGGCTCAGGTCATGATTCGGAGTCCTGGGATCGAGCCCCGCATCAGGCTCTCTGCTCGGCAGAGAGCCTGCTTCCTCCCCTCTCCCTGCCTGCCTCTCTGCCTACTTGTGATCTCTCTCTCTGTCAAATAAATAAACAAAATCTTAAAAAAAAAAAAAAAGGTAAAGAACAGTTTTTCATTTAGTAGTAACTATGTGTTTTTCGGGGCCTTGAGTTTATTTGGAGCTGTTTTCCTAAAATTTATGGATGAAGGGAGGGATTGACAAATTTTTTCATTAAAGAACTGGATAGTAGATGTCTTTGTCTTTGCACACCATACATCTTGGTTGTCTTACAGCTCAGGTGTTAGGTGGGCATGGCTGTGTTCCAAGGAGACTTCATTCATGGATGTTGAAATTTCAATTTCATGTATTTTTCGTGTGTCACAAAACATTCTTTAGATTCCCCCAACCAGGGGTGCCTGGGTGGCTCAGTTGGTTAAGCGACTGCCTTCAGCTCAGGTCATGATCCTGGAGACCCGGGATCGAGTCCCACATTGGGCCCCCCTGCTTGGTGGGAAGCTTGCTTCTCCCTCTCTCACTCCCCCTGCTTGTGTTCCCTCTCTGGCTGTGTTTCTCTCTGTCAAATAAATAAATCGAATCTTTAAAAAAAAAAAAAAAAGATTTCCCCAACTATAAAAACCATCCCTTAAAAAAAATTTTTTTTTTTAAATGTAAAAACCATTCTCGGCTTGAAGACCATACAGAAAGAGGCCATGGATTGGAGTTTGCCCACCCTGCCATGAAGGTTCTGCTAAACCATATTATCTAATCCAAACAGCAGAGTAGGGTGTCATTTCCAAGGCCTGCCTGGCCCGCGTCTTGGAATGGGAAGCATTTTCTTTTAACGTCGGTGGTGACTCTACAATTTGGTCGGATTTCGATTCTGTTTTCTGGGATGGCCTTTGCCCAAAGTGAGGTGCATCTGGCCTCTGGTTCAGTGTAGCCAGGGGCCTGTTTCCAATTAGAAATGTTAATGCCTCTAGCCTTGGTAGCTACTAGGCATGAATGGCTTGATTGCCTCCCTGAAAAGCCGTTAACTTCTCCACTGCTTTTGAAAGGAACTTGAGCTTTATGCATTCTCCATCCTATTTTGTTCTTTAGGTGTTTTTCCCCCTCTCTGTCTTCTCTGCATTAAAGGTGCATTAATGTATTCTCAGTGCAACACTTTAGAGTTCTTGGAATGGGCAGAGAGCCGTTATAACCCATAATAGCAGGATAATCAATGGAAAGAGATAGATTGCCAGGTTGTAAATCATGTGAGAGAATTTGATGATATCAGCTTGGGGCGG
>PITA01021466.1:0-32625 GCA_004023965.1 Spilogale gracilis
TTTGCAATGACGTGGAGGGTATTATGCTGAGCAAAATAGGTCAATCAGAGAATGACAATTGTCATATGATCTATCCTATATGAAGAATTTGAGAGTCAGGGTGGGGGCTGTGGGGGATAGGAAGGGAAAAAATGAAACAAGATGGGACTGGGGAGGGAGACAAACCATAAGAGACTCTTAGTCTCAGGAAACAAACTGAGGGTTGCTGGGGGTGTGGGAGGACAGAGTTTCTGGGTTATGAAATAAATAAATAAATAAGAATATATGGTATATATATGTAATGGAATTTACTCAACCACTAAAAAGAAGGATATTTTCCCATTTTCAACAATGTAGATGGAACTAGGGGGTGTTGTGCTAAACAAAATAAGTCAGAGAAAGACAAATATCATATAATTTCACTCATATGTGGAATTTAAGAAAGAAAGCAGATGAACATAGGGGAAGGGAAGGAAAAAATAAAATAAGATAAAAACAGGAGAGGGAAACAAACCTTTAAGAGACTCTTAACTCTAGGGAACAAGCCGAGAGTTCCTGAAGGGAAGGGGGGTGAGGGATGGGGCAACAGAGTGATGGGCATTAAGGAGGGTATGTGATATAATGAGCACTGGGTGTTCCATGCAACTGATGAATCACTAAATTTTACTACTGAACCAATAATACATTAACTAAATTGAATTTTAAAAATAATAATAACACACAGAAGATACATTGGCCAGAAGCTCATTTTAGCATGTGAAAGATCTTTTTCTGTACTTTATCCTAAGAGTGAGTCATGCTGAGGCCTGATCCTCCCTACACACCTCCAAAATCCTCCCACCTCCAGTAACCAAAGCCCTATGACCCCTCCAGAGCAGAACTGGATGTGGCAGAATGATCCAAACTTTCAAACAGGCTAGACATAAGAAAAGGTAGGTTCCTGGCATGAGAGATATAAAGGAGGGAAGAGAGAAAGGAAGCAATGAGATTTTAAAAGACCAAAAGCTGGGAGAAAAGGGGAAGAACCTAGAGAGAACGAGGAGTTGCAAGATCCTTAGTTAACTTTTTCTAAAAGTAGGATGCTCAGATATAGTGTCTACCCTTTGGAGGACCCAAGGGGTGGAACAAATACTTAGAGGTTCTCTTCCTGAATTCTTTCTCAAAACACACAAAGCTACAGCACTGGATAGGGTGGAACAGTGCTTCTCAACATTGGCTACAATTAGAATTGGAAGAAAAAAAAAATACTGATTCGAGGGGCCACAGTGGGGCATTAATCTTGTTTAGAAATTCCTCGGATGATTTTTAATGTGAAGTCACCAGTGATGAGAAGATTGGGGGAAAGCCTTCATCTCCAAAGTCAAGAACTGATTACTCTTCTTATTTGTTCAAGTCCTTGACTGGTTAATAGGAACTTCATTTGGGAATACTGTGCCACCGCATTCCACAATTAAGACTGTAGTGTTAAGTTAGGAAGTAAATTTGAACATTTCTCCGTAAGCCATTCCTCATTCAAAGGGAGCATTTATAGCTATAAATCAGGGTAGTGTCTACCTACTTTCTGAGTCGACCAGCTCAGAGATGATTGCTGATCATTTATAAAGAGCCATGGAGCATGGTTTCTGGATGAGTTCTAAGTACAGTATTATTGTCTCTCTTGTTCTACCACAGGCTGGATTGTACACTTAATGGTGTGTAAACAGAATCTCTGAAATGTAAACACTAGCTTACAGAAGCAAAATTCCCTTTGTTTTCCTCTTCTGAACACTTAAACTTGCATGTCTATAATAGCAAAACTTATGATGATGGATTTGAAGTCAGATACTATACTAATAAAGCTATTTTGCTATTTTCAATTTTAAATAATTGAGGTTGTAGGATGCTAGAAGGAATCTCTAAAGGACCCTTTTTAAATGTCCTACAGCTATCAAGGGACATACAAGTCGGATATATAAATAAATTCTTTAAATCGGTAAGAAAAAAAGAGAACCCAAAGACGAAAAAAATGTGCAAGTTATTTGAATACACTCACATAACATGTGAATACTCAACGTCACTAGTCAACAGGAAAATGAAAATTCAAAACACAATAAGATACCTATACACATCAACAAGAATGACCAAAATTAAATATACAGAGAATATCAAGTGTTGGCACCTGGACTCTCATACATTGCTGGGGGGGTATAAATTGATACCATCACTTTGGAAAACTATTAGAAAGCTGAACATACATACCTTCTCTGACCTAGCAATAGGTACTCTTTGTCATACAATTTGCGATCCCTGTAACCCAACAATTTCACTCCTAAGTGTTCCTCCAACAGAAATTTTGTTCAAACATGAACAAGAATGTTCATAATTCATACTATCCATAAAAATCTGGAAACAACCCAAATATCCATGAAAAGTAGAATAGATGAATGTATTATGTATATTCATACAATGGAAAACTATCAACAATGATAAAGAACTACTTATGACTTACTCATAACAACACAGGCAAATCTTACAAACAGAATAATGAGTGAAAGAAGTCAGATACAAAATCATATATATGTATGACTTCAGTTATATGAAGTTCAAAAACAGGTAAAAACTCATCTATAATATCACAAGTCAGGAGAGTGTTTATCCTTCGGTAATAGGTCAGGAACAGTGACCACAACAGAAGAAAGAGGATTTCTGAGATATGGCAATGTTCACTTTCTTGACATAGGGGTGGTTGTGTTAATGGACTCATTTTATAAGAAATAAGCTATAAGCAAATGATTAATGTACTTTATTCTACACATATAGAAAGTTCTTTCAAAAGTAAACTGAAGTTTAGGATAATCTTGTTCCATGACTGAATTATAAAAGGTAATTTATTTACAATCCAGAGAGCAGAAAGAATTCTAATACCACCACTTCCTAGCAAGGTAGCTGTGGGTAAATTATTTCACATCTCTGTGCCTCTGCTTCTTCAAGTATATACATTAATTCTAACAGCAACAGGAGCTAGAATTAAATGGCATACAAATTAAGTGAAAAATACCCACCATGGTGTCCAGTGTACAATAGGAGCTCCAAAAACACCGGTGGAATTTCTATGTGTCCTATTATTCCCACATGAAATGAACAGAGAAAAATAAAACTGTAAGAGAGCCTTAACCTACTTTCTTAAGCAACTCAACAACATGAAATGATTCAAGTCTCTCTGACTGCAATTCTTTCAACTTTCATGTTTGATCTCTTATTCTTTAGATGACAGCTCTCATGAGCTATGTGTTTCTTTCACCCTTGCTAAAATTCATCCAGCACTCTCACTAGAAAATTTGAGTTGCCATTGCAATGTTGGGAACCCTGAGGGTCTCCAGTTATCTCAAGGGCTATAATGTAATTTTCTGAACAGGTCTACTTCACTTTATTCTTTAATATGTAACTATGTATTCTAAAAATAATTAGAAAGACACATATATAAGGTAAGGAGGTAATATATGATATCATGAAACCAAATAAACAATGAAAAATCTTAAGAATTATTCATTTAAGTCAGGAGTTGGCAAGCTTTTTCTGTAAAAGACCAGATAGCAAATTTTTTAGGCTTTGTAGCCACATCATCTTTGTTGTAACTACTCAGCTCTGCCATAATGCAAAAGCAGCTATAGGTAATATGTAAATGAATGAACTTAGCTGTGTTCTAATAAACCTTTATTTATAAAAACCTACAGTGGGCTACATTTGGCCCACAAGTTCTAGCTTGCTGGCCCCTAATTTAAATGTGAAGCCAAAAGTAAATTTTTTTTAATAATGGTTTATCTCTCAACTCTTTCAGGCTTGTTTTAAAACAGCCTGAAGAAATATCCAAATTAATTCAGCTTGGGTTCAGATGGCAGGCCTTTCTTCCAGCCCTGAACTAATTAAGGACTTGGTCCTCTTTGACCTAAACTCACAACAATTCCACAAGGATGAGGTACTGTATTTCTATTCATCTTCTAGCTTTATCACAGCTGTGTGGTTCTTGTCAGCAAAACTCTGAGGCTGTCAGCATTTTCATTATAATGTTAGCATCTCAGGAGGTTATAAATCTGCCTAAGATAGCTTGAGCTAAAACTTGGCATGACAGCTTCTAGACCAAGAATTTTCTCAAGGATGAGCAAGCTGGCTCAACAAAAAGTAAGTTCATACTGAAAGCTAGGCCAAAAAAATTATCTTCTTAAAGTTCAGAACAAGTTTTGGTTGTGAATATTCTCACACAATTCAATTTAACAAGCATTTATTGAGTTCCTACCGTGGGTAGTGCCTGTTATTTTATCTGCCCCACTTTCCTTCCCTTGGGGAATGGCATCCCCCCCAATTCATGGCAGCTCTAATGGAGCTGTCCATCCAGGAGGCTTGCCTTGCCATCCCCCAGAGAAATTCACATGGCCCAGGTGAGCCAATCATATTATTCCAAGTCCCAAGGCATACTGTGGATCCTAGGACAGTGTGGGACTGTTTCCTTTTTCAAAGCGGTTACGATTTCTTGGAAGAAGAGAACCTCTCTTCTTCTTTGCTATTATAAAGTGGCCCCATGAACCTGTTATGTGGGGTATATCTGAGGGACCCTGGAACATCCCGTTGGTGATATCCAGTAGGCTGTTATATCCAGGTTGCAGCTATGAATTTGGGAGTCATTACTACTCTTCAAAAAACTCTTCGAGGGGCTCATGGGTGGCTCAGTCTGTTAAGTGTCTGCCTTTGGCTCAGGGCATGATCCCAGGGTCCTGGGATGGAGCCACGCATAGGGCTTCCTGCACAGCGGGAACCTGCTTCTCCCTTGCCTCTGCCCTTCCCTCTCCCCTTCTCCTTTTCTCTGTCTCAAATAAATAAATGAATAAATAATCTTTAAAAGAAAACACTTTGAAGAAACTTTTGGCATCCTCCAATTCTCTGAAACATAGCTCTTAAGAGTACTAAGAACACAGCTATAAATAAGTAAAAATAACTACTCAACAAATACACTGTGTTCCTACCACATGGTTCATTCCAGGCCAGGTGCTAGGGATATAAAGATGAATGAGAATGATGTATAGTACTGATAAGGCGATACAAATTCAATGCACTTCTCAGCTGGGGATTCCTGGTCCCTTGAGATTTAGGCCACATGATATTCTACCCCTATACCCCATGAAATTCCAAAACCTTCCTGAAAGTTTCTGTGTCATCAGCACTGTCTCTGGGTTCCCACTTTCACCTAATTCGTTTCCATTGAGAGCAACCTAGATTAGGAATATATTTATGAACTCCAAGCACATATATCACCCACTCATTGGGCTTGTGTTTGTGGTCTATTGATTTTATTTTCATTTGTGAATATCATAGTTCTTCATCTCCTCTATGACCTTATTGTAAACAGATATTATATCATTATACCTCAGGCTGTAGATTAGCGGTTCGGTGACTTTGTTGATTATTTAGCTTTATTCCACTCATTCTACCTATAACACTCTTGAGAGGCCTCACTCTTCTTTGCCTGTATGAGTTAATAGGGCAGTAGCCTTCCCAATCACTAGTTACCCAAGACAACCCAAGAAAGAAGCCACAGGATTTTCTCTCATGACCTTCCAATAGAAGAGACAGGAAAGGCTGTGTCAATTCAGAAATATTTGGTGCATTAGTTAGGGTGCACTGAACTGCTATCACAAATAGATCCAAACAGGCGCACCTGGGTGGCTCAGTTAGGCGTCTGCCTTCAGCCCTGGGATCGAGCCCTGCACTGGGCTCCCTGCTCGGAGGGAACCTGCTTCTCCCTCTCCTCCTCACTTGTGTTCTGTCTCACTATCTCTCTATTTCTCTCCCAGATTAATAAAATATTCAAAAAAAATAGATCCAAAAATGTTCACTTGTACAAACAAAATTGAAGTCTGTCTTAAGGTCACAAAAACAGTCCAAGGTAGGTGTTCCTCAGTAGACATGACACTATGTAGTGATTTAGGGACCCAGGCTCCTTCCATCTTGTGATTCTGGAACACCTGTGGCCTCATCGTCATCTGTATCCAGCTGTCATAAAGAAAAAGAGAGCGTGGAGGAGGCACACACATCTTAAAGGCCTTGGCCCCAGGGTAGCATTCCTCACATGCATTTTGTCCCATGGGCTCATGTACTATAAAGGCTGGGAAGTGAATATCCACTCACTTTACCCTTCACAAATTCCAGTTGCTATGTAGGGAGACCATAGATATGGGTGGTCAACTAGTGGATTCTACCATTCCTGGTTCATCTATTTTGGTTAAGATCACCCCCGCAGATAAAATAACAGGGCAGGGAAGTGTGAATTCTCTTTTAGCCTCTTTTCTCTATTACTCAGCTCCTTCTCCTACAGTTTGTTTTTTTTTTCCTCTATATACCCTCCTCCCAAACTCCCCTTAATTCCATCTCGTCTCTTGTAATTACAGAAAGATAAGCATTCAGTAATATCTCCATCATGATCATGGCTTTATTTCCAAGCATTGTAGAGGCCAAGTCATGAATGTCAAATTTATTCATTATCTCTAAAGACACATAACATGCAAAATTATCCCAACCTTGAAAGATTTACAAGAAACTCTTACAAGGCAACTTTTCCAAATATATTCATTATCACAAAAGTTCTCCCTTTTTCTGAATACAGCACATTCCCCTCCTGATGAGAATTGACAGTCTTGGGCCACCTGGGTGGCTCAGTTGCTTAAGCACCTGCCTTCGGCTCGGGTCATAATGGCTGAGTCCTGGGATCCAGTCCCGCATCAGGCTCCCTGCTCAGCAAAGAGTCTGCTTCTCCCTCTCCCTCTGCTGCTCCCCCTGCTTATTTTCTCTCTCTCTCTGCCAAATAAATAAGTAAAATCTTTAAAAAATTGTCAGTCTCATATACAAAATCTATATCACCAGCATCTGGCTTGAAGATTTCACTTTATTTCATGATCCTCATTATTCTAACCTGGAAATATATAGTACACATATAGTACACATATTTAGTCAGCAAATATTTATTAAGGGCCTAGTGTGTACTTAGCAATGCAAAAGGCACAAGGAGATTTGAGGATGAAGAGAATATACTTGCAAGTCCCCAAGAATTTACTGTCGAGTATGGAAGACAGATTATAAACAAGTATTTATAGCCCACTATAATAGAGCTCTGAACAGGTCTTCAAAGGATAAGAAAAAGGAACCACTCAACTCTGCTTGAAGATATTGGGTCAGTATTATTCACCAACTCTTATAGAGTCCCCAGTCTTTGCTCAGTGCCATGATGGGCAGTGTGAAGGCTACCAAAGAAATAAAACGTTCTGTCCTTGTCCTTGATGAGCAGATCATCTCCATCCACAAAGCAATAATGTTCTCGGCAAGGTTGTATAAAATGTTGCAACTCAGTGCAAAGGGATATTAATGATGCCAAAGATGAGGCAAGTTCCTGGGGGAGGTCAAGCCTTCCGTTGGACCTTGAAATTTTGTTTTGATTTGGATAGGAGTTGCATGTAAAACAACTGGTTTTCTGGGTAAAAGAAAGAAATGGAGTGAGAGAGAACAGGGGAAAATAATAGCCAGCAGATGCTAGAAATACTAAGGAAATTGACCTTTCCGGAGTGCAAAGAATCAGCAGACAGTAATTGAGAGGATAAGTGGCTTGCTGGAGTCACACCTTGTGAGCTGGGCAGATGAGATTTAATGCATATAGGGGCACCTGGGTGGCTCAGTCCTTAAGTGTCTGCCTTCTGCTCAGGTCATGATCCCAGGGTCCCGGTATCGGGATCGAGCCCAGCATTGGGCTCCCTGCTCAGCGGGAAGCCTGCTTCTCCCTCTCCCACTCCCCCTGCTTGTGTTCCCTCTCTCACTATGTTTCTGTCAAATAAATAAATAAAATTTTTTTTAAAAAGATTTAATGCATATAAATTAAATGAAATACACCATGCAACAACATTCCTCAAAGGGAAACTTCTGTAATTCCAAGTTGGGATAAACTTGAATGTAAAACATCAACACCGAGTGCATATGCAGCATTTCCTCAGATGGCAGAATATCAGAAATTCCTATTCATGGAAGACACAAATAACACTATCCCTCTTCCACTCATAAAGGCAGATTATTTGCATGTGTTGGCAGACATTTTAAACAACTTTGGGAAATATTTTTACCTTTCCTCCAGAAACAATAAAGAAAATCAGAATCCTAGAATCCAAAACATCAAGTTAGGGATCAAATTTATTAATTATTCTCTTGTACGCTTAAAACAACCAGCCCAAAGCCTGAAATCCTCAAATGGCCTTCTTTCTATTAGTTGGCACCCCAAGCTTTGTAATTTTTTATTGCAGTGGATGCTGATTTGTTTAGATTATAATTTTTGAAATACATTGTTCAAGTGTTCCCTGAGTAATTGGGTTTAAAGAAGTATTTTATTTTATTTTATTAAGATTTATTTATTTATTTTAGAAAGAGAGCAGAGGGAGGGAAAGAGACAGTCAGAAACAGACTCCACATTTAACCTGGAGTCCCACGCAGGGCTGTCTCACAACCCTGAGATATGACCTGAGCTGAAACCAAGTTAGATGCTTCACTGACTGAGCCACCCAGGTCTCCTGAGAAGCATTTCAAAATCAAATGTGTTAAGTAAAATGTGATGTAATAGTAAAAAATTAAAAAAGATTTTTGCCTATAAATTAGGAGATTATTGGAACCTTAGAAGGAGAATAATTATTTGATAGAAGCAGAGGCCCACATGCCTACAGTGGCTTCACCCATAAATACTTGGGAATTCTTAACCTGTGCACATTTTTAACTATCAAGAGCTAGGAAGTAATGATGCTGCCATGTCATTCTGTATTGAGTGGTACAATTTTGATCCTCTGGGTTCATGAAGTCAATATGAAACCAAGTAGATGAAAATCAGTTGGAGACATCCTAAGAATGTTGCAAGTAAAATCTCCCCAACTTCATGGTGTTGCTTTCTGAATTATTTAATGAGATTTTCATGAGGGAATCCATTGCAGTCCGCCTGAAATCACCATATGTCATGTTTTCCCCTTACTGTTCTCATGTGAACAAGCTTGCTAACTCTTTTTTAAAGGAAATGTGATTGGGATTTATTTTGTTTCAAAAGCTGTGTTTTAAAAAAAAAAAGAAAAAGAAAAAGAAAGCTGTGTTATTTTTACTCTAAATCTGATCATCTTCTAGACTAGGTAGATGCAAATTGATTTCTCTCTCTTCTTTACCGTCTCCTGCTGGACATGACAAGCTGACATCTTGGGTCAAATACATTAGTTCCACATGATCTACAAGCCTTAAGACTAAATGATCTGTTTAAAAATTACATTTATCTTCTTTACAAGCAAAACTTTACATATAGATCCAGGACCCAACACCAAATCCCTCTGGGGTGCTTTCTTCCCCTTCGCCCAACTGTTAAAGACAATTCAACTACAATGACTACAGGAGTAAACCAGATAGCATGAACAAATGAAAGATTCCTCATATAGTAAAAACAACAAGGCAAACACCATGAGGAATGACAAATAATGGAGTCTCAGTGATGGGAGGGAAATGGGAAACAATGAGATCCATGGCAAAATCAGTTCTCACGCCCCATTCTGATGGAGCAACTGCCACAGAGAGCTGGCTTATCGTTTGCATGCAAGCATCTCCAGCATTTTCTGATTTAATTCAGATTTTTACATCAAATCTCTTGATTTTTTTTTAATTTTGCAGCCATACCAGAGACCCAACTGTTGCTGCTCAATAGCCATTCCTAACCCATATAACCATCTCTCACTTCCCTTCTCAAAAGCTGAAAATCAAGGTACTCATTTCTGCACACTCCTTACTTTTAGGAATGGCCATGTAACCCAGTTCTGGCATTTGAAATGGAAAGAAAAGTTTTTTGGAAAGAGTTTTTTTTTTTTTCCTTTTCTGATAAAAGAAGAAAATGATATGAAGAGAAATCATATTCACCATTCTGGCTATTCTCCAGCTTTGTGCCCTTAGTTAACATAACTTATTGGATGGGATGCCTACAAGTGTGGCAGCCACAATGAGGACAAAACTCCATGGAGTTCTGTCTTACTCTGCTTAGGCTACCATAACAAAATACCATAACAGATACATTAACAGAAATGTATCTCTCTGCTAGAGGCTGTGAAACCTCCAGATGCCTGTACATAGATTTCATTCTGAAGTCTCTTCTGTTGTCCTGAAGATAGCCATCTTCTTGCTGTGTGCTCACATGACCTCTTCTTTGTGTATATGCCAGCAGAGAGAGCAAGCTCTTTGGTGTCATTTCTTATAAGAGCCCTAATTCCATCAAGAAGGTCCCACCCTCATGACCTCATCTCCCAAATGTCCCATCACCAAATACCATCATATTGTGAGTTAAGGTTGCATCCTGTGAATTTTGAGAAAACACAAACATTCAATCCTAACAAGTTCTGACATTGGTAAGTCGTTGATAGAACTCTGGGAACATCTACTTCCACCCATTATGTTTTATGAGAGAATAAAATAGGTTTATTATTTAAGCCACTATTAAGTAGGTAGTTGGTACACACAGTCAAGGAATATTTCTAACTGGGTGCCTGGGTGGCTCCATCATTAAGCATCTGCCTTCGGCTCAGGTAATGATCCCAGGGTCCTAGGATCGAGCCCCATATTGGCCTCTCTGTTTGGCAGGGAAGCCTGCTTCTCCCTCTCCCACTCCCCCTGCTTGTGTTCCCTCTCTCGCCATGTCTCTCTCTGTCCAATGAATAAATAAAATCTTCAAGAAAAAATAAATGTTCCTAACTGGTTTTTTTAGTTAAATACTGTATAGAATTTGTTTATAATGTATTCTCCTAATAATAACTCAGAATTAACTGGAATTGTTAAAGACTCGAGGTCTGATATCCTCCACAAAGTCCTAATACTTAGGATCAATACCATTAGAACATTTCTACTTAGAACTTTCTCATTGATTGTGTTATGGATGTTAATAATAATAAGCTGTTAGTGAGTTCCTTCATGCCAATTTCTCTGGGAAGGAGAGTCATAATGAGTGGAGACTCTAATCATAACATCTAGTTTAAGTGATGATGGTATAACTTACCATCAGGGAGAAAAGTGCATCCCTGGGAGAATCTAATGAGAGAACAAGAGTTTCTCCTGAGAAATATGCACTGATACACTTTACGCTAATGTCTGAGCATACTTCCATGGGTTTTATGGGCCCCCTGAATTATTCCGTGGATGTCCAAATTAAGAACCAATGACTTGAGGCTGATTTAGAAGATATATTAAAGTCAGACCTGGAAAAGAGTGATTGGCAACTGACAACAGAATCAGAAATGACCAGTTAGGGAATGGAAAATAACCATTCTCTGTAACCAAATAATGCTATGGCCATTTGAGATGAACTCCATGCTAGGTGCTACTTGCTCAGAATCTGGAAGCAAAAACTCTTCCATGAGAAGCTGTTATATGTCTCTGGACATAAATACAGCCTCCAAAAAATCAAACCATATGTTATTTCACCTTATCCGTCTAGATTAGAATACATAGCCCAACTGGGCAGAAATAAGCCAAAATGAGATGGCATTCAGTGAGGAGAGAGGAAGAGGGGAGTTTCTGCTTTTTACCCAATCTGGGTCTAGACTCCTGACATACGAGGTAATGTGATTCTATGCCTCTATCCAGAAGGAGTCTTTAACATGAACTTCTAAGTAGTGTCCTAGTGTTGCCAATTCGTCAGAACTCATTTTCTTTTGGATTCTCTAGGCCTAAAATGTACACTTCTATGTTGATTTGTGTCTTAAATAAATAGCAAAAATTTTACTGCTGCACTGGTACAAGCGAGACTGCTCAGTGAAGCCAAGGAATCTGATGGGCTAAGATCCAGACTCCTCTTGGCACAGCTGACCAGCCAAACAGTAGGCAACTCTGTGAAAATGTGAACATTTTCCTTTTGAAAGCACATTATTCACAACAGTGTTTTTCTTTATCTAGTTTTTATTGCTCCTGAATCTCAAATATCTTTTTTAAGTGAGGAATATTCTGCAGTGCTACCAAAAAGTGAGAAAGCTGGTCATCTTAAATTTTAAAAGATTAATTTACATCAGTGCTGAAATTTCCTGAAGGAAAAGCATATAAATGTAGAAATGCCTTCTAATATCTAGAGACTACTTCTGTTTGAGTTTACCCAATTTTACTCTGAGTATTTTGAGTTTGGCTAACAATGAGAAATTGCCTCTTTTGGATAAAGCCAATAAAATGTGGATGTTGTTACCTAATGAAGATAAAGGAGCCGTGGTTACAGCATTCATTTTCTGTACAGAGAAAATAATTTGCTAAGTGATCAAAGAAACTTCAAGAAAGAAATTATGATATCGTTTGTTTCCATTGCTGTTAGACTGCAATGTTAAAGACTTTTTTGTGTCATGTGTGGCCAATGAGCACATGATTACATGCTCATTAAGCTATGCATTTTCATCTTTTACTCACGCCTTTTAGTTGTTTGAAAGCAAAAAGATGATTTTTTGAAAAACAATGAAAGTCATAATTTAATGTGATGTGTAAGATATAACATAGGATGACTCCAGTGAACTTCACTTCAACCTTGCCCATCCCACAGCAGTGCCTTATGACTAGTTCAGTCCTCATCTGATCTGTCCTGTGTCCCATCTTTCACAGTATCCCAGGACACACAGAGGTCCTAAAAAGAGTGGAAGTTTCGAGTTTGAGACCTCCTCAGCTAAAACAGTAATTGATGACATTCCGAGATTTTTACTATGAAAGCCACTGAAGAACATGAATCCTCAAAGATTTACCTGATCAATAGGCTCAGGTAAAGACAACATGGGGAAAAAAAAATCCTTGCATATTGGATGCTTGCCCTCTATTTTCTTCTCTGCTCTGCTAATCATTATTATGCTTCCTTGTCATTATTCCTCTAGAATTAGAACAATCAATTTAACATAATGTGTGTTTGTGGGTTTATAAAACTCCAGATCAGTTAGATTTGGTATGTAACAAACCATCCCAAGATTTAGTGATTTAGAACAACATTTAATTATGACTCATCAGTCTATAGTCATCTGGAGGGTTCTGTTATTGTGGGCTAGGTTTGACCGGTCTTAACTAAGCTCTTTCACGTCTGAAGCTTTGCCTGGGAAACTGAGATGTCTCCACTGTAGTTAATGTAGGCCCTCATCCTCCATCTGGCTGTCCAGACCTAGTCCCATAATGACTGGCAGTGTTCCAAAAGAAAGAGTGGAAGCACATAAGGTTTCTTTTCTCTTTTTTTTTTTGGGGGGGGGGGAAGCACATAAGGTTTCTTGAGTCCAGACTCTTAATTTACACACAGTCACCCAACACATTCTGTTCGCCAAAGGAGGTCACAAGCCTGGCCCACGTTCATGCTGAGGAAAGGGACTTTGCATCTCTATGGGAAAAGATACAAAGTCTCCCATGGCAAAAGGAAGGGATGTTGGGAGAGGTGAAGAATGATGGCTATTTTTGCCATAGAAACCAGATTCCTTCTACACAGAAAAAGTGTCTCTTTGCTAGGAGTTTAATTTGGACTGAGGAGAAATCTTTGTAATACCCAAGGTCTTCACAAATCTAAGCACATTAACCAGGTGGAGCCAGGCTTCTAGTTCATCCACATTCCCAGCTGGCTCTTCACCTCTGCAGCCCCGCACTGCCACTCCCATCATGCAGTCTTGTAGTTTCACACCCAGCAAGGAGAGTTTGGAGGACTCTGGAGGACAGTGTTTGCTGAAAAGTAATTTAGGCAGCCTCTGGCCTGGAATGCATCCACTCAACTGGAAGATTCAGGAGCTACAAAAATAAAACATTTGATGGACAAATAAATGCTTGGCTCCTTCTAAAGGAGGGGGCTGGAGAGCAGAGGAACTGGCAGAAAAGGTCAGCGCAAGAACAGACATACAACACGGGGCTCACCCAGTACCACCAATTCCCAGCGTGGCTCAAAGCCCTTGGGGGCAAAAGAGGATGAGAGGGAGGCCTCCTGACAGAAGGAAGCAGGATCCCCATAAACACCAAAGACAGAGAAAATAAAAAACAACAAAGAGACAATAGAAGTCTGGGAGACCAAAAATAAAATGACTTGAGTTTTAACAAAGTTCAAAAATACTAGTCTTTCTGGAAAATGAATCACTAACATGCATGCCAATTTCCTGATGGCATAGCTATAATATGTGTCCATACAGCAACAAATATAAATAGCTCCCCGATATTTAAAGAGTTTATTCCCAAGCTGTGGATTATCTGGTCCACTGTTTTCCCTCCTCCCATTTCCTTCAGCCTAGGTTGTTGGCCAGGTAAATGGAGATTTACAAAACATTACAAAACATCTTCCATTAGAAGATAGCAGGGAATAAGAAAAATGGTAGACTACTATATAACAGGAACTTTATAAATGTTCGATGTTAGCATCTTAACAACCCAGAGAGGAAAGTATTATTATATCCTTTGAAGAAAGTCAAAACTTCAGGGATTAGAACAGTAAACTAACTCACATGGTCTTACTTCTTACATGTGCCAGATTCAAACACACTTCTGCCTGACTTCAAAGCCCAGTCCCTCGCTATGGTCCCTTAGAACTCTGACACCAGTTAAAGGCCCTCATTTGAGGGGTGCCTGGGTGGCTTTAATGGTTAAGTGCCTAACTTTGGCTCAGGGCATGATCCCAGGGGTCTGGAATGGAGCCCCACTCAGCAGGGAGTCTACTTGTCCCTCTATTCCTCCCCCAGCTCATGCGCACGCATGTTCTCCTTCTCTCTTTCTCTCTCTAACAAATAGAATCTTTAAAAAAAAAAAAAAAAACCTCCATTTGAGTGCAGAGCACCCAGAGCAGCAAGACTGGTTCCATTGTCAACATTAATCTGTGTCCTAGGTTAATGACAAATCCCAGGCTTGCAACAGTCCTGCTACATCCCCGTCCAGGGCTCTCTCTCTATCACACACCTAAGGGAAAACAATTCAGTTACTGTATTCATTCATTTGAAGACTGCTCACTGAGCAGCTGCTGTGTTCCAGGGGCTGAGAAGCACAGTGTGAATAATACACCGACTTCCCAGCTCTTGCAAGATGAACACGGGAAGATGAGGAAGCCTAAAACACAGAGCAAAGGAAAGTGTGGGGGCTCATCCTTCATTGTTCCTACATTTTCCTCCTCTCCTGTTCCTTTGATATTTGCTTATCCTCCCCTTACTCACCCCATTCCACAACGCCTTATCACAGCATACTTTACCCAGTATTAGCCAATGACTCAAAAAAGAAATGACTGCGTTCCTGCTCCCCACATTCAAGACTTTTTTTTTTTTTTTCTGTAATTAAAGGATAGAAAAACACTGCTAGCAACAGCTCTGAAACTTTAGAAGTCCTAAATACCTGACTATCTTCACAGCAGTCCCTTAATCCCTCCACTGGGGGGAGTGAAACCCACTGCCAGGAATTTTCTCCATAGGGTGCTTACTGAAATATCTCCATTCGCAGTAGTTTGATGTCTTTTTTTTTTTTTCATTAGCACTACGCTGAAATGTGTGGAGGAAGTTAGCAGAGGGTAATAGCTCCAGAAAGTGAAGCTTGCGACAAGCACTGGGGTGCGGATGGTTTTGCAGGAGTCAGTACCTGAAAGCAGAAGTGAGGGGGCGGAAAAGGAGTCCAGGAGAGTGAGAAAAGACAGTAAAATTGCGCGTTAGCCTGCTGGGTACCTCTGTGGACAAGGGCGGCTCCCTCCTGCCGAGGACCCCCTAGGGCACTACAGGGACCATTCTTGAGACTTGCTCAGCAGCAAACAAGCCAAGAGTGTTTAGGCGCCACCTCATATCAGCCCCTGAAGCAGGACTGCTCCATAGGGTAAGAATTTCCCACGCTTCCAAGTTGTGTCTATAAGTGCCTGATCGTCCTTCTGTGGCTTCAGAAAGGCCCTCTAAGGCAGGGAAATTAAAAAATGCCACTTCCTACACTGGATGAGGGATGCTGGTAACTTGCCTGCATCCGTCTAGTTCAGTGGCACTAAAATCAGGCCAAAGATGAGGGAGCCCCTTTCACCTAAGCACCTACTACAAGTAACATGATTGGTTTTGAAATAGAAGTAATTACACACACTATTTGGAACGTTGTAATTTACAGTGTCCTTCCCATATATAGTTGCATTGAGTTCTCATTGTAGACATATTATGAAACTGATATTATTACCACATTTTCTTCATGAAGTTCGAAGGATCAGAAAAGTTGACAATGGTAACAATCCGCCATCTTACTGGACATTCTAGTCTGCCTCTTCCAGTTAGAGTTGATTTAATAAGAACATCTTCATTCAAATAATCAATACACTCTAAACCCCTGACTTGGAAATTCTAGACACATTTTTCCCTTTTGTTTAAGATTTATTTATTTGAGAGAGAGAGCTAAAGAGAGGGGGAGAGAGAGAGAGAGCACACAAGCAGGGTGAGTGGCAGAGGGAGAAAAATAGACTCCCCACGGAGCACAGAGCCCAACACAGCTCTATCTCCCAAACCTGCGATCAGGACCTGAGCCAAAATTGAGAGTCAGACGCTTAAGCAACCGAGCCATGAGGCACCCCCAAATTTTTAATTTTCAAATTATTTCACAACCATGAACATCTGGATTAATAATAACAACAAAGGGCAGCTGTCAGCAACTAGTACTTTTCTTATCCTGCAGTACATAAGTCGGAACTGTAGAGGCCAAGAAATAATTAACAGGTTCCAGTTGATCTGAAAATAGCTACCAATATAGCTCATATGGCAATTCCAGCAATATGAATGTTCATCCCTCATGCCAAAAAATCCTCCATAGAAATCTGTTGCTGAAAACATTATGTGGCCACATTCCCATCTGCAGAGATGCTTGTTTTTCTCTGTTCCGTGCCAAGGTGCTTAATCCAGTCATCATAATAAATTGCTGTTTTCTCTGCCCTCTTTATACGATTATTAGTATATGTATCTGAAAGAGTCTTGTGGTCTTAAATAGAGGAAGTTCTACAAGAAATGTTAATAGACTCACTCCCACGTTTCACTCCTCTGATCTTTGCTTTATCAAAAAGTAGGCAGCTAAGTGTACTTTTTATGAAATGCCACTGTGCATTTAAAAAGACTTCAAATTGTATTTATTTTCATCCTTTATCCTGTCGGTATCCCAGTCTAACTCCACGCATTTTGTATTTGCTAACAAAAGCGACCATATTTTCATTTGCTTTGTCTACTGGCAGACAAGATGAACAGCACTACCATATCATCTGGTCATTATCTGACACTCTAACACATATAGTCATTGCATACAGAGATGAGTTAACCCATAGAATGTGAGTTTACTGCCAAGAACAGTAAAATTAGAATAAAAATTGCTGAAAAAAAAGGAGAAAACACAGTTTGTAGGTCTACCTATTTGTCATAATATTAGAAAATAAAATTATTCCTGGTTTTTCTTAAAAATAAGATCTACTTATTACCTTTCCCAACTATTCCTCTCTAATGGTATGATGGTGGAAGATTCCTACTAAAAGAAAACTGTATCCATGCTACAGTTTTCCATTTCATGCTTCTAATTATTATTTCCCATTGCTCTCTTTTGATGTATTTTGCAAACCACATCAGGACCAAAGAGCCTCCTACCAACTTCCCTTCAGTGTTTATAGAAGGGTTTACTGTATCTCTCTCTTCATCCTTTGATATCAGAAAGGTTCAGTCTACAAACCCTGGAGGATTAAAGGATCGCTTATCAAGAAAATATTAATATAGCACAATTCTGAGGAATGCCAACATACCAAGTTTAACAGATTTGTGCATGCCTTTAATATATTTGCTCAACTGCAGAGAAATGTTCCCCCAAGCAACCAAGAAAATAACTCATTAAATGTTCAAAAGACTAACTGGTTTTTATTTTAGGCTAAGCTAATAAGAAACAGTTGCTTGCCCACAATATGTATGAAAACTTGAAGCATCACTTGAAGAAGGCAGATTTGAATCCTCTGGTCTACCTCAAATCCTTTGGGATAAAGAATCTTCTAGTATTGTTGCTAACATCAATTATTTTTCACAACAAAATGTGAAAAATTATTTCCTAATCATTACAAAAACAGGGAAATTGCCCTCCAGAAAGTATAGCAATGGGGACACCATAATGTACTCTTCATGACATTATAAGATGTTCTTAAAACCATTTATTCCAGTTGGAAATTATACTTTGTGCAATCGTATTTCTAACAGTTTCCAAGATATAAATTTCCTGCAAAGGGAAAACATATAGAGCTCTATTAATAGAGTCAAAAGTATGCCTATCCAGTATTATTTTAGCTACTACACTTTAATAATAGATCGCCTTTTATCTCCATTTGCATTCCTTTATGCAAATATAATGAGCACGTACTCTGTGCCGGTACTCTATGATACACTGGGGATAAGAAAAAGAAAAACAGACAGTCTCTCTGTTCTGTGGTTGGAGAGGAGGTGGGATCACCTTCCACCAGTGAAAAATGTAAACAAATGAAAATTAGAAGGCAAATAGAATATGTTCTATTGAAATATATAGACAAGATAATATGAGAGATCAAAGGAGGAAATAATCAGCCTAAGAGATTCAGGTTCACATGGGAGGTGACTTTTGTGTTTATTCTTAAGGGAAGGTATCCGCCAGGATGATGGGGTGGGGCAAGGTGTGATTTAAGACATATGTACAAAACTAGAGTGAAGCATGAAGTCCAGGAGGATAGGAGATCTGGCTGTAAAGATGGTGGTAGCAGAAAATGGAGAAAGTTTTATGCTACACTATGTAGGTCAGGATATAGAAGACCAGAACTTCTCAGATTATTAATAAAGGTCCTAACAACAAAGAGTCGACATGTTTCCCCCCAGGACTTAAAGCTGAAGACGAAAGCAACTTTCAGCTTAGGCCAAAATTATTTGAAATTCATATATTTCAACTTTAAAATTCATGCTAATTTATATCCTAGTCTATACGATTTTAACATTTTTTAATATTTTAACATTTTTTTAATATTTTAAATTCCATTGAGAAACTAATGCTTCAGGAAGTGGCAAAGGAGAGGGGCTGAGTTTCTCCCATGCATCCTGGGGCTTTGTATACCAGCAGCCAATAGGTATTTGTTGAGCACCTACTATGTGACAGGCACTGTTTGGACTGGCACACCACCGTGAACTCTTGCGGAGAAGCTTAGGGAGGTGGGGGCAAACGGGTTACCATGTAAAGGATGAGAGATGGTGTTAAAGGTTGGGTTCTCTCAAGCAAGTATTGAAACAGACTGTAAGGGCTGTAAGATGTTTAGGAAAGATCAACACATGTGAAAGGAAGGAAAAAAGATGAA
Organism: Spilogale gracilis; assembly: GCA_004023965.1. NCBI lineage: Eukaryota > Metazoa > Chordata > Mammalia > Carnivora > Mephitidae > Spilogale > Spilogale gracilis. The sequence goes on from PITA01021466.1 coordinate 19,313, forward strand.
GCACAAATGGGTAAAGAGAGAAGTTAAGCTGAACTACAGGTGCAACCATGCCTTGGCCAACCCAGTAGGAAGCTCTAGAGCAAGCATGGCTTTTCAAAGTTGGCCAGCTTCCAACAGAAATAACCAGGCCTTTATCTCTCCATCACTCTGGTTGGGTAGGCCTCCTGGTGAGTAGAGGAGGAGGGGGAACCCTGCAGCTGAGGCCAAACCCAAGGGAGCTGAAAGCTGACATTGCCTACTGACCACAGTCTGCTGCAGAGAATCATGGAGAATCTAGGTGACATGTCTCCATATCTACTAGGGTTGGGCGGGGGAAGTGATACAGTATCTTGCAATAGTATAACTAAGTGTTATTCCTTCTTTCCTTCTCCTTGGTTTTACTTTTTATTACTTGAAATCAGGGGAAACTGGGCAAAGGTACATGCCTGTGGAATGGAGACATGATGTGTGCCAACTTCACTTTCAAAGTTTTTCTCCCGAACGCTCACACACTCCTTATTAAATTGCAGTGATGCCATTTTCTATGGTTCATCTGGCACCATCACATGAATCATCTCATTTGTTTGATACTCTCAGTAAATCTACAAAAGTAGATTATAACAGAAATAAGGCAAACTGCACTGGCTTATTGTTCCCAGCTACATGAGACAGGACCCCAGAGAGCCATCCAGTCCTTCCACAGACAATCTTCACCTAAATCCAACAAGAATGGGGGGGGGGTGCATAATTGCACCACAGAGTATTATCACACAATAGCACACAAAACAGATATTTGTGCCTATCACAGTGTTAGATGTTTAACTATTGTGTTAGTCAGGATTCGTCAGAGAAACAGAACCAATAGGCTGCATACACAGAAAGAAAATGAGAGATTTATTTTGAGGAATTGGCTCATGCAATTGTGGAGGCTGGCAATTTCAAAATCTCCAGGGGTAGGCAGCAGGCTGGAGACCCAGGGAAAAACTGCATTTCAAGTTCAAAGGCAATCTGCTAATTGATTATCCTCTTCATCAGAGTGTGTCAGTCTTTTTCTTAAGGCCTTCAACTGTTTGGATGGAACCCGCTCACCCTATGGAAGGTAATCTGCTTTACTTGAAGTTTACAGACTTAAAATATTAATCTTGTCTTGAAAGATACTTCACAAAAACATCTAGAACCGTGTTTGAGCATATTTGGGTACTGTGGCCTAGCCAAGTTGACACGTAAAATTAACCATCACTACCATTAAGATAGTAAAGCTACTGGGGCACCTGGGTGGCTGTCATTAAGCATCTGCCTTTGGCTTGGGTCATGATCTCAGGGTCCTGGGATCCAGCCCTGCACTGGGCTCCCTGCTCAGTGGGGCGGGGGGGCTGCTTCTCCCTCTCCCACTCGCCCTGCTTGTGTTCCCTCTCTCACACTCTCTCTGCCAAATAAATAAATATTTTTTTAAAAAAAAGATATCAAACATACTACACTAACATGTCCCATTAATACTTTGCACATTAATTTGCATATGGTAGAAAGTTAATGTAAAAGTTATCTTGCTTTCATACTTGTTTTTGTTAGATTTTTGTTTTAGCCTTCCCTATCAGTTAAGAGTTCTTAAATTCAAGCAACAGAACCTGATTCAGGTTGTCTTAACCAAAGATACTTTCTTGAAGAGACATGAAGAGATGACAGAATCAACAAAATCTTGGATGACCAAGCCTATAAAATGGAAAGGAACCACGGTAACTGCCAGTGTTGGACAAGCCAAAGACCACATCACTGTTAAGACAATGCAACTACCCAACCTCTACATGTCGTTGCCCCACCCCTATGCCATGTCAATATTCATGCTTCCTTTATTAAAACCAGTGCCATTATTTTGTGCTGTTCAGCAGAAATTTAAGGTCACAAGGAGACACTAGATTATCCAAGCCTGAGTCACATGGCCACTCTTCAGCCTCTGCTCCAGGTACAGAGAATATTGGAAATTTGGGCCTTCCATACTGTAAGATGGTACCCAACATTCAACAGGATTCCCACAAAATGAAAAGAATGTTCAGATAGTTGTAACCAAAGAATAATGAATAAATAGGAAGACTGAGGCATCAAGTTTACTTACTCTATTCTCTATCTGTAATGCTTCCTTTTTTCTATTCTCAAAAAAGTCTGAGGAGAGCATAGAAATTCCAAAGGGATTCTATCTGGGTGAATGAGAGCCATATTGTCTGTTTCTCAATCTGTTCCTTTATCTGTATCCCGAATCTTGATAGTGATAAGGCTAGCAAATTCACCCAGGCTATGAGCAGGAGTGATAAGGCTAGCAAATTCACCCAGGCTATGAGCAGGATTCGGACAGCAGACCTAAAGGAATTAATTTATTGTCAAACATAACTGATCTGCAGCTGATCTAGCAAAGAGTTCAGGAGGTATCCAACATAGCTCTAGATATACAAGTTGGTCTCCAAGAGACATCATTATTTAATATATATTTATTAAATATCTACTGTATGCCAGGTACTATTCTAGGTGCTGGAAATATCCAGGTGAAAAACAAACAGATCTCTCTGCTCTACTGAAATTTACATTCTAAAAGAGGAAGTCGGACAAGAAAGAAACAAACAAACAAGCAACTGTGTCAGATGATGCTAAGGATCACACAAAAAAGCAAAGCAGAAGAAGGTGACAGAAAGTGAAAGAAGGTGCTATTTAAATAGGGTGGTAGGGATGAGCTCTCCAAACTGGTGACATCTGAGAAAAAAACTGAATAAAATAAGTAACATCAAGGGATCTATAACTGGAGGAAGAACATTCCAGACAGCAGATATGCCAAGTGCATGGGCCCAACGTTGAAAATATTCTTGGCAGGTTTAACAAGTAGAAAGTAGGTTTGTGTGACTGGAGTATAAGGAAGTATAGGGAAACAGTAGGAGATGAGGTTAGATGAGTAGCAGAGGCCAGATCATGTAGGACCTTGTAGGTGGTGTTAAGAAGCCAAGAAGTTTGGGTTTCATTCTAAATTGAGAATTTATTTAAACATTTTTAGCAGAAAAGTGGTGGGAAATAACATTTTTAAAGCTATACTCTGGCTGCAATGTTGAGATGAAAATTCTAGGGAGAGGGCAAAACCATGGTGTCTAATTATACTGACCCAGTGAGAAATTATGGGGCTTGCCCTAGGCTCCTCCTGCAGAAGCACATGGTGAGAAATGGTCAGGCTATGGGTATGTTTTGAAAGTGGAATCAATAGGATTTTCTGATAGAATGTGGAACATATAAAAAGAGAAAAGGCAACAATGACCAACATTTTTAACCTGAGCAACAATAATTATCAAGTTGCTACCAACTGAGATAGGGAAGACTGAAAGGTGAGAGTTAGATTAAGAGTTTTAGTTTGGGACATGTTAAATTGAGGCTTCTCTTAGACATCCAAATGCAGATGTTGAGGTCAGATCCAGCAAAGAGAATAGGGACTGGCTAGCCAGAAAGGTGGATAGAGAACCAAAAGAGTACAGTGTGCTACTGAATGCCAAGAGATGAGAGAGTTTCAAGGAGGAGAAAATGAAGAACTATGCCAATAAGATGAGGACTATGTCCAGTAAGATGAGAATTTGGATTTGACAACGTGGACGTCATTGCTAAACTTGACCACACGTTTCAGGAAACATAAGACTTAGTGCTCTAGATTCTAGTGAGAATGGCAATGGAGTAGAGAAGGCAACAGACAAGTTTACTCTCAAGGAGATCAGGGAAATAGAATGATAGCTAAGGAGAAAGTGGAGTTGAACATAGATGAGTTGGTTAATTTGCTGGTAGAAGTATGTTAAATGTTCTCTTCCAATTGCTCCTAGTTTCTCAGAGAAATAAGCAAGGTCTTACTGGAAGGAAGGACAGTGGAGAGAGGAGTAGTTGAAATCTGAGGAGAGAAGAAAAGGTATGTGGCAATTATGATTTGCCTAATATCCATTTCCTCCCTCTTCTTAAAATGGAAGAAAGACTATATTTTCCCAACTCCCCTGAAGTTAAGTGCAACCAGTTGACTAAATTTTGCAAGAAAAAAGTATGCAGAAATCTTAAACAAGATGACCAGGAAGACTCCTTAAAGGAAAGTGCCTCTGTTGAGAGGTGCCTCATTTGTTTCTTGCCTTCCTCCTTTCTACTCCCTGTAACTCAGATGTGATGACTGTCATGCCAGAAGCCATCTATCTTACTCACCTTGAAGACCGATGTTGACCACAAAGCACAGGAGAACAGAAAGCAGGGAGTTTCTTGGGTCTCTCATGACTTTGTGTGACTGCCCAAGGAGTCAAAAACTACCTTTTTGTGTTTCGCGTGAGAAGATCCATCAGTGGGTTTCTGTTACATGCAGCTTGAGTCTAATTCCAACAATAAATGGTGTGAAACAGTCATATGGGAATATGAGAATGTTGAAAGGGGCAATGGCATGGATGTGCCAAGCCAATTAGAGCTCTGTGGGTATATATTTAGAGTGATCTTAGTCATCACAGTTATATTTTTCTCAGTTGCTTGAGTGCAGAGAAAGGAGATGTATCAGAGTTGGAGTTTTGCCAAATGTACAACTGGAAAGAGAGACAAAAGTGTCAAGAGCACATGCAGTGGAGTGGGATCTAAATGAAGAAACAAAGAAAGCAAAGCCACAGTTGAGCTGGGGACAGTGAAAATATGTTACTGTTCTTGGATTAAAGGTCCCCCTGGGGCTGAAGAATTGATGAGTATGGGATGCTTGAAATCGAGATAATAAAGACTTGCAGTTGTAGTTGGTATTAGCATTTAAGGTATGCTCATGAAATCAGGTAGGTGAGATGGAGAGCAGGACAAGAGCGAAGTAGCTGAAAAGATCGTAGTCGTGTTGAATCTCATGCACTGGACCTAGGTCCAGACCAGGTTGCCTTTAGAGATGGACATCTAACTCAGTCACAGGAAAATTTTGCTGAGTTTCCTATATTTGCTTTTGAAAACCAGTTGATTTGGTACTACATTACTATCACAATCTAATCATACTTATCACATTTGTGCTCACAGAGCCTACCTTTTGAATATGAACTCATGGTCAGGTTATTACAATCAGTTACTATTACAGAGTCCACTGTGAAAAGGGTAAGGGTAAATATTGATAGCCTGTTTTTTTTTTTTAATTAACAACCTGAGGCAGAGAATGAATGAGTTGGCAAAGAACACACATACATAGAGTAGGTCATTTCAGTGGCTTTCTAAGTGGAGAGGTCTGGCTTTCTCAGGAACTAAGTGACCCCATCAGAATAACTTATAGAAGAGAAACCCTCTTTCCCTGTAAACTTTGTGCCACCAAGTGAAATTCCACCCTCCACTCCAATGGGAATTACACAATCCTGAAACAAAAGAGATGAAATGAAGCCTCCCTGCTGTTAGCTTGAGGCAGACTCTCTCATCCTTTTAAGCACTTAACAAAACCTAGATGTACTTCAGCCTTGGAATCAGACTGGAATCTGGGGTTTTGTTGTTGTGGTTGCTCCAAATGTATTTTTTTATGGACTCCCTGTGTAGTAAACATAAAAGTGAGCTTTTGGTTTGGTTAAGGAGCCTGGGGCCCTGCCTACTTGGGTTTTCTACTTATCCATGTTGAGGGCAGGAGAGGGGAGTTTTCCTACATCCTCTCAGGGTCCCCAGCTAGGTCTGAAAAACAAGCTGACAAAGATCAACAGGAGAAGAGCACACTTTTTAAAAAAAAAAATATGTTTTATTTGACATGGGCACCTCCATAAGGAAATGAAGACCTGAAGAAACCATTAAACCAGAGTATTTTTATATTAGATTTGGTGAAGAGTGGACAGTCAAGGACGAATATGGTAGATCAAGGAGTATGAGGTAAGTGTAGTACACTGGGGGAAACTTAGCACAGCCTGCTCCTTACAATTCTTCTAGGCATCCCTTTGTCTTCAAAGATAATGGAGTTCCTTCCCTCCGAATATAGGGAAGACACTTCTCACATCAAGGTTCTACGACCTTTTTCAAGGCAAAGAGTTGGGGGGGATGATGACAGAAGGTCAGAGTATCCTGCTCTTGCCATTTTTCCTAAATTTCTTCCCCCTAAAATATTTACTATGCCAAGGTACCATATTTTGGGGTGGCATTTCCTGAACCCCATCAGAATGTCTGGCAAACACTGTGGACATCTTTATATATTCTTTATATTTTTTTATATTTAATATATTACATATATATTTTTATTTGATTTTATATTGATTTTTATCTATGTATTATATATAATTTTTATATAAAAATTTTCTATAGAGATGTATTTATTATGACAAATACTCATTTGTTTACTTATTTCTGTATTTAATGCTGTGCTTAAGAAGAAAGGAAATAGAGGAAAGATTGAAAGGTACAAATCCTCACTGTCCTTGACCTCTTCTTTATGCTGGTTACTTTCCTTGTTTTAGAGCTCTGAAAAACAGAGGGTACTTTAAAAGTAATTTAAATTTAAATTGTAATTATCCGAGTTTGAGTCTGAAAAACAGGCAGGAGTAACTAAAAAGAGACAAAAATAAAAACAAAACACAACAAAATATTTTAAAAGGAAGAAAAGAAAACACTTAAATTAAGGGAATGGATGAAAAGAATACTACATTTAAAATCAGCAGGCATAGGTTCTATAACTGTCTTCACTAGTTATTGCTTATTTGACCTTTATTTCCCCATGTGGAAAATGGAGAATGTAAGTCTGCCCCTATATTCCCCCTCTGGGTTATAGTGTCAAATAAATATTCATTTCAAAATGCTGTACAAAAAGAGAGAAAGAGAGAGACCAGTAAAAGCATTCTATAGTCTCTGAAAAATTTCCAACTCTCCACATTTCTTCATATGATTGTATCCACTCTTAAAGGTAACCTAGCTGACCGAACCAAGTTAACCCACTACACAGATGTGCCATGACACTGAGCAATAGCAGATCTTAAACCTTAGAACCCATGAACATTGTGGTAGAATGCAGATTCTTAGGCCACACTAGCCTAAGAGTCTGATCCAATAGGTTTGAGCTAGAGCCCCAGAATCTGCATTCTTAACAACCTCTTTTGGCAAACAAGATGTTTTCCAGTATTCTTCTCAGGTCCTAATGATGGGCATTACTTAAAAGTGTATAATCTCTAGAAATGGAAATAAAGTGACTTTTTTTCTATGTCCAGGTAGCCACTTGTATACGATATGAACAGAAATAGAAGGATCCATCTTACCAGATGTATTTACTTTTATGTGTATGTTTTATTTTGTTTTTTAATTCACAGTATTGAACATCCTTTAATGTGCCAGGCCTAGTGCTAGAGTTTCATCTCCATGGTCTCATAAAAGTGAGTGTCAGTGATCAGACTTGTTGAGGCCTTTTTAGGGCCTAGAATATCTTCACCAGTTTGAGGCATTATGCCATCACAAAGGGCAACACATCAACTTTCTAAGAGTTTATACAAAATCTCTTTGCAACATTGCCATTTTGCAGAGTAATAGAATAAAACCAGGGATGCATGTGCTTCATTAAAAGGAGGAATGACAAAGCCTATAAAAATATCAGGAGCTTGAAGCTCCTAAAAAAAAACAAAGGAAATGATGAAGGGAAGCTAAAAGCAAACTTGTCCAAATGCACAAAATGACCTAGCTTGAGGAGGTTAGACTGGATGGTTTGCAAACTGATAGAACTAACGGAACCCCTGGGTTGGCCTGATTCCTTTCAACATACAGTCACTCTCTCCCTGCACATTTATCACTACTCCATTTCCATTCTCATATCTCCCCTGAGATTTCTATTTATTTTAATGGTCAGAGTTTTAAAAGAGAAAACTGAATGTATTCTTAATGAAGGCAACTTAATCACAAATATAAATTTATAACTTGCTTTGTTGGTATTAAAAAGTTGTTCCTTTGGTTTGCAAAAATACAACAGAAATACTGCATTTAAATCAGCAATATTTTGGATGTCACTCAATTTTTTTTAAAGATTTATTTCTTTCTTTTAGAGAGAGAGAGAGCACCCGCCAGAAGGGCACAGGGGGACAGACGGGCACAGGGAGAAAGAAGGGCACAGGGAGAGGGAGGGGCACAGGGAGAGCATGGGGCACAGAGAGCAGAAGAGAGAATCCCGAGCAGACTCTTCAAAGAGTGCCAGATATGGGACTCCATCTCGTACCCTGAGATCACCACGGGAGCTGAAACCAAGAGTGAGATGCCTGAACGACTGCACAACCCAAGCACCTGACATGTCACTCAAATTGTAAATGGGCAAATTTTGTTTCTGAGACTCAAGAAGGAAAAAATTTAATGGATTGTCGTTAATGTACAAACTACTTCTTAAAAAATTTTCTTCTTAAATTCAGATCAAGGAAAACACATAGGTGTCTATTCCTTTTTGCCAAAGGATGGCTGCAGTTGATGACCATACACTCGGCCATGATACAGGTAAGGCTGACTTTCTGAGTGTGAAGGCAAGTATTTTATATTCAGAATAAATATGGAATTTCAACATTTCTCTCTAGATGTTATATATTTTAGCTAGTTGGTTGGTTGGTTTACCTAGCAAAATGTAAGGTGACTTATCTAGGTTACAAATGAGCTAAATTGTTGAATAATTTGAGGTTTAAAAGGATTTTATGCCTATTAAATTATGGAGGAAGTTGGGCAGAGTGTGATAATTACTAAGTAACAGTTTTATTTCCCTACCACTTAGTTGGTTATAAGGGGAAAAAAACTATAATTGCTTTCTATGTGTTGTGTTGCAGAAAGTTTCATCCTCAAATCATATGCTTAGCTCTAGGCTATAGTTAATTGGCAGTAAAGGCAGGGATATTACGTGCTGGAAGTTAACTCTCATTTAGAAGTTTCTCTGAATATTCCATAGCTTTAGGGACTAACTGGAGGAACTTTGAAATAGGGCTCCAGAGTCAAGGGGATCATTTAAAGAACCCACCTGCTTGTATACCCCAGTGAAAGTAAATCAAATTTTCTCTCTTTGTCTTTGGTGCCATGAAATCCCATAGAATTATGATCAAGTTGTTGAAATATTTGCTAAGTACAAACAGTATGCTAGGAAAAAAATAAAGGAAGGAAGAGGGAAAGAAAGAGACTCTAGAATATTCTGAAGAATCTACTAGATTATCTTCAGAGTGTCATCTTTCTACTCCAGTGCCCATCATCATTGACAAGCATTTAGGCTACACATGACATGAGCTGAAATACTAGAACCAGTATGTCCCTTTTCCTTAGTGGGACGTCATGTTTTCTTTTTGTATCCCACTTGATTCAAAATGACTTATTCCCAATGGTCCATTCAACAATTTCCCAGTATGTTGTGAATAAAAACCAATAGTTTCCACTTATCAAAAATAGGTGAAGACGGTGTTTTCTCTCTACCCTCCCCACCCTTTCTGCAAGGTGATAGGTTACAATGAAAGTAAGTCTCAAGATACTCACAAATGACACTACAGACAAAGGGTTGATAGCCAAGATCTATAAAGAACTCCTCAAACTCAACACCCAAGAGAAAAGATAATCATGTCAAAAAATGGGCAGGAGTCATGAACAGACACTTCTCCAAAGAAGACATACAAATGGCTAATAGACACATGAAAAAATGTTCATCATCATTAGTCATCAGGGAAATTCAAATCAAAACCACATTGAGATACCATCTTACACCAGTCAGAATGGCCAAAATTATCAGGACAGGAAACAAGTGTTGGAAAGGATGTAGAGAAATGGGAACCCTCTTACACTGTTGGTGAGAATGCAAGTTGGTGCAGCCAACTTGGAAAATAGTGTAGAGATTCCTTAAAAAATTAAAAATAGAGCTACTCTATAACCCTGCAATTGCATTACTGGGTATTTACCCCAAAGATACAAAGGTAGTGAAAAGAAGGGCCATATGTACTCCCAATGTTCATAGCAACAATGTCCACAATCGCCAAACTGTGGGAAGAGCCAAGATGCCCTTCAACAGAAGAATGAATAAAGATGTGGTCCATATATACAATGGAATATTATGCCTCCATCAGAAAGGACAAATACCCCACTTTTGTATCAACATGGACAAAACTGGAGGAGATTATGCCGAGTGAAATAAGCTAAGCAGAGAAAGTCAATTATCATATGGTTTCACTTACTTGTGGAGCATAAAGAGTAACATGGAAGACATTAGGAGAAGGAAAGGAAGGGTGCCTGGGTGGCTCAGTTGGTTAAGCGACTGCCTTCAGCTCAGGTCATGATCCCGGAGACCTGGGATCAAGTCCCACATCGGGCTCCCTGCTCGGTGAGAGGCCTGCTTCTCCCTCTCTCACTCCCGCTGCTTGTGTTCCCTCTCTGACTGTGTTTCTCTCTGTCAAATAAATAAAATCTTTAAAAAAAAAAAAAAAAAAGAAGGAAAGGAAAAGTGAATTGGGGTAAATCTGAGGGGGGAGGAAGCATGAGAGACTGTGGACTCTGAGAAACAAACTGAGTGTCTTGGAGGGGAGGGGGCAGAGGGAGGGGTGAACCTGGTGGTGGGTATTGAGGGCACTTATTGCATGGTGCATAAACATTGAATCTTGGAACACTGAAAAAATAAAATTTAAATTCAAAAAAAAGTAAGCCTCAGGCTAACTGCCACTCATATCAATAATTATTAACAAGTAGGAACACCAACAAAGTCATTCAAACTGTGGTATTCATAGCACTCTTACCCAAATATCTCCAACTATCTGCCTCTTAGACACAAGATAGCTTCATATTTGCCAATACAAGGTCCTCCAGAAGACAGCTCAATTTTTCCTTCTTCCAAGACAATGAGCAGTGTTGCAGGTCATGGCTGCTCTGTCAGACAGGCTTTCAGAATGATAGCCATGCAGAACAAGCCCTCAGTGGACATGAATAATGAATAAGAAATAATCCTTTGGTGCTTTAAGCTACTGAGATTCAAAGTGAAATTTTTTCCTGCAACATCTCGTAACTATCCTGACAATGTACAGTTGTCATTGTAAGCTCAGTGAAGTCCCATTTTTGTCACTGATTTTTATTCCAACAATTATTTTGAATAAAAATTTCACTCTGAAGTCAATTCAATGTTATTACAGTAGAATCAACTAGAATCCTCTATATTCAATGTGAGGTGGGGTAGGAAGTGGGGATGCGCTCACTGTTGTGTCTAAGGAAGTATGTTGAAGTTAAGTGGCTAACCTCACCATATTTTAACCCATTCATGCAATGACAAGGTCCCTACACAATCATCTTTCTTAACCACATATATTAAAAACCATTCATTTAATCAATGAAGAAGTTTTTCTCATCCCTTACACTGAATAGTGAACTCTGTGGTGCAGAATCTGAAATTTGCATCTCCAGTTTGGATATCTTGAAATACTAATTAACCTCAAACATTAATTTAACCTTGGGGTACAAATTAAAGTTAATCTACATGTATATATATATATATATCCCAACTTAACCTGACATATTATTGTTAATTACAGACAATACAATGTCGGTAAAATAGCTCAAGCCCTCATCTTACCTATTACAAAATAGATAAGGACCTATCTCCCATCAAGATCCTCAAAACTGGGATGCCTGTGTGACTAAGTCGTTAAGCATCTACCTTCGGCTCAGGTCATGATCCTGGAGTCCTGGGATCGAGCCCACATCGGGTACCCTACTTGGCAGGGAAGCCTGCTTCTCCCTCTCGCACTCACCCTGTTTGTGTTCCCTCTCTTGCTGTGTCTCTCTCTGTCAAATAAATAAAATCTTTAAAAAAAAAAAAAAAGGTCCTCAAAACTCTCTAGAAGGCTTACACATAACTGAAGGATTAACTCAAATGTTTCACCACCATTTTGGGGGGTGCTGGGACTCTAGATGTGCCATTTTGCTACTGGAGAAACCTGCCATCAGTAGCAAGTTGCTTTAGAAACAGCTTTAAATTTACCAAAACATAAAACATTTGTTGAATATGACACCTGGAATATCCAAAGAAAGCCAACACTTGTGTTCTCATCTCGGACACTGTCATTGGTTGAGACCCCTGCCAGATCACAGTGGATCTTCTAGATGCAAGACAAGAGGTTCTTTCCTCAACACTCTCCCACTCCTACACTACTGTTGTTGCAATAATCAATCATGTTTACTCCTTGTCAACACTGGCTGGTGCTTCCGGTTTTACACCTTTAAATTTATTCATTTGATTTTTTGAAGTCCCAGCATATATTTTGAAACACAGTTATTATTTAAAGGAGACTATTTTCAAAATTATGGGCATCATAACAGAGAAACCTAAATCTAGCATAAGACTGCAGATCAAGCAACAGGGGAGAACTGATACTTCTCCTATACCTGAAGGGCCAGGTAGGGGATAGGATACAATAAATCAGAAAGGACTCTGAGAGATGGTGCTGGGCAAGAGCTGTGATCTTTGGCTGAAGGACCTAAGCAGCCTACAACAACTCCAAAGGAAGGGAATTCAACGGAGGGGCATACCCAACTTCGCCTTTCAGTATCCTGCTGGGGTGTGCCATTGGCAAACCCAATCAGAAACAAGAAGGCAAGGGACCCCAGTGATGTAATCCATACAGTTCAACATCCCAGCCTGGGGAAGATGAATGAGTGCATCTGGAGAGGATGGAAAATATCCAGCTCTCATACAGCTATTTCACAAAGCACAAGTCTGTCTCAGGGGGCTAGGCTGAAAACTACTTCTGAGATCCAGAACCACCCTTCCCAATGGCCCTATCATTTTCTACCTTCATAATAATTTTTCAGGGATTTTCCTGACTACCCTCTGAGTTCCTCTATCAGGAACACCAACACTCTCCCCAAATGGTTCCAAAACTCTGATCCTCAAGGCAGAGTTGGCATTAGCGAGTAAAATTTGTGTTTCAATGGAAACCTGTACATTGTCTGTACAAAGCACATCTTTCTGGATTATCAGACTGTGGCCTTTCATTTTTATGAGCTATTTTGTGACTCTTTATAAAGTGACTCTTTTTAAACTCCAATAAAGTTTCTATTGACTTCACCTTTAGTTAAAAAGAAAAATTCACTTCCATTTGCAATTTCAATTCTTTTACTTCATCTAAATTTGTGCCTTTTTGGTTTTTTTACTATTTCTTTGAGTTGGCTTAAGATCTTCCTGGTTCTCCATTGGCAGTAACCTCTTTGACATCAGCCACAGCAACTTCTTTCAAGACATGTCTCCAAAGGCAAAGGAGACAAAAGCGAAAATGAACTTCTGGGACTTCATCAAAATAAAAAGCTTCTGTACAGCAAAGGAAACAGTCAACAAAACAAAGAGGCAACCCACAGAATGGGAGAAGATATTTGCAAATGACACTACAGAC
>PITA01021467.1:0-32513 GCA_004023965.1 Spilogale gracilis
TCCCTCTGCCCCTCCCACTCACGCTCTGGCTCTCTCTCTTAAGTAAATAAATAGATCTTTTTAAAAACACCCATAAGGTAACACGGGCCACTGTAACCATGTTGAAGGGTGCAGCTCAGCGGCCCGAGCGCAGTCACACTGTCCTGCGGCCTCCGCCACCCATCACTGCGGGACTTCATCTTCCCAACCCAGAGCTCCATCCCCATTAAACGCTGCCCTCCATTTCCCCCTCCCCAGCCCCCGACCCCCACCATTTTTTCTGTTTCTAGGAATTTGACTCCTCTAGGGACGTCATAAGAATGGAGTCCTACCCTGTGTGTCCTTTTGTGACTGGCTGATTTCACTGAGCACCCTGTCACCAAGGCCCATCCGTGGTGTGGCGGCTGCCGGAACGTCCTTCCTTTTTAAGACCAAATGACGTTCCATTGTGTGGATGGACTGCATTCAGTTAGCCACTCAGCCATTTGCTTGAGATCTTGCCTTCCTGTCTTCAAGGCAACCTGTTTCTGAAATCAGTGCCGGGGCCCTTCTCAGAACGACTCTGGCCAGCCCTTCTGGCACTTTTCTCGTCCGGCACATGTCCTGTACCTGCTCAGACCACCCAAGACCACCCAGCTTGCGCCCTCTCCCCTGCCGGGGGATGCTCCCAGCACCTTTCTGGGGAATGCCTCCCCGGGCCGTGCACCGTCATGTCACAGCCCCGTGTGCAGCTCAGATCTCCTGCGAGCTCCCCGTCTCCCAGTGGGCGGGCACCTTCCTCAAGTCTTCCTTGAGCGAAGGTGAGTATCGCAGAGAAGAGCCATCGATTGGACTTGAACAAGCCAGGCTGAATAAAAGATCAAAGGCCATTCTTGTTTAATTGTGCCTGAGCCATTATCCCAAAATGATGTGAACAGGCGCCTTCCGCTGTGTGTAAGCCGGTGCGCGGGGCTTAGAAGGACGGCCGGACCGCCAGCGAGGACAGCTTCTTGGGGGGCTCGTGCGGTGGGGAGGGGAGGGGTCGGGAAGGGCACTCACACTGCCAGTTCTGCACGATTTTCAAAATTTTGAACCACAAAAGTGAATTTATTTATTGCTTGCAAATCTTAAGCAATAAAAGAATTACAGAGAGTGTCTTTTCATGTAAAATTATTTGCAATATGAGATCATTTCCGTGCCCACACTAGGAGGAAAGTTAAACTCAACGAAGTGAGAGCAAACGAATTTCGGTTTCCAGGGCAGTGCGGTTTTCGCAGTAGGACAGATCCAAGGGCTGCTGCCTTTCCCAGCATCTTTGGCTTATTTCATGTACGAACTCCCCCTGGGCTCTTTGCTTTGCTGGCTCTTCCCCGTCCCCCCATCTGGGGCCTCACCGAGGCCCCAAGACCCCTGCTCTGGAGTGGCCCCCCGAAGGCCCTCTGCCGCCCACCCCTGGGCTCGTGGCCCCCAGAACAGCCCACAACACAGGCAGCCCCTTGCTGTGTTGGCCACCGCGTTCCCACCAGCTCGAAGCCCCGCACTGAGGGGCCACAGCTAGCTGCCCCCAGCACCAGGGGTCGGGGGGGGGCATGCAGAACTTTGTGTTGAATATACAAATATTTTTTGAGGTCATGCCTGGTGCAAGACCCTTTGGCAGGGGAGGGGAACCAGCGGCTTCGTATCACGCCCCATTCCCGCAACACGGAAGTCAGCCTTTAAGCCACACCCCCGGTGGCCTTTTGTACGTTCACATTTCTGTTCACATTTCTGTATCATCGTTGCCACTAAATGCAGAATAATCTCATCACCCCAACAAAGAAACCCCGTCCACACTGCCCTTTAAAACCCACCCACCCCTCCGTCCCTCGGCCTCCGTCAGCCACAAATCTGCTTTCTGTCTCTACAGCTTAACAGACCCTGGGCATTTCATACCCACGGAATCATGCCGTCTGTGGCCTCGTGCGACTGGCTTCTCTCTGTGTGTTTTCAAGGTTCACCGGCGTGGTCGCAGATACCCCCACGTCGTCATTTCCCGGGGCTGGGTAACAGTTCACTGTACGGATGGACCCATTCAGGGGATGGACATCTGGATCATTCCCCTCCCGGGCCGGTACGGGCAATGCCGCTCTGAAACCTGTCCATGTTGTGTGGACAGATGTCCTCAGTTTTCTGGAGTATGTACTTAAGAGTGGGACCGCTGGGCGAGAACTCTGTGTTTAAATTCCAAGGAACTGTGAACCATTTCCCGCAGGGGCTGTAGCGTCCCTGGGTCCTCCCCAGCACTTGTGACCATCTGTCTTTCTGGTTCTGACTGTCCTCGGGGCTGTCAGGTGGTATCTCAGGATGGTTTTGATTTGCATTTCCCCGATGCCTCATGATACTGACATCTCTTCGCGTGCATGCTGGCTGTGTGTGTGGCTTCACTGCAGAGATGTCTGCTCAGACACACCCCCGTTCGAGCTGGGCCGCCTGTCTCTTCCTCGTTGAAATCTACGTGCTTTTATATATTCTGGGTTCGAGTCCTCCACAGATATGTGATGTGCAAATACTTTCTCCTGCCCTGCAGGTTGTCTTTTCGCTTTCTTGATAGTTTCTTTTGAAGCATAAAAGCTTTTAATATTTGCAAAGTCTGAAGTATCTATTTTTTCTTTGGTTGCTTGTGCTTTCGAATTCATATTGAAGAAGTCATGGTCTGATCCAGGGTCATGAGGATCTATGCCTATTTTCTTCTTAGAGTTTTAGAGTTGTAGCTCTTACATTAGGGTCTCTGGTCCATTTTGAGTTACTTTTGTAAATGGTGTGAGGTAGGAGTCCAATTTAATTCTTTTTTTTTATTTTTATTTTTTTTAAGATTTTTTATTTATTTGACAGAGAGAAACACAGCCAGAGAGGGAACACAAGCAGGGGGAGTGAGAGAGGGAGAAGCAGGCCTCCCGCCGAGCAGGGAGCCCGACGTGGGGCTCGATCCCGGGTCTCCAGGATCATGACCTGAGCCGAAGGCAGTCGCCCAACCAACTGAGCCCCCCAGGCGCCCCTGTAGTAGGTCTTTAAATTGTGAGCCCCCCTCCAACTTCGTTCCTCTTCCTCGATATTGTTTTGGCTGTTCTAGGTCCCCAGCATTTCCATATGTATGTTAGGATCAGCTTGTCGACATTTTGATAGGGATTGTGTTGAATCTGTGCATCAATCTGGGGGGCATTGCTGTTCTGACGATATGCGGTCTTCCAGCCCGTGAATGCAGGATGCGTTTCTATTGATTTAGGTCTCCTTTGATTTGTCTCAACAATGTTTTTGTAATTTCTATGATCCGAGTCTTGTGCCGTGTGTGTGTGTGTGTGTGTGTGTGTGTGTGTGTTGTAAATGAAATAGTTTTCTTAATATCACTTTAGACTATTTATTGCTGTTGCATAGAAATGCAATTAATTCATTTTAATTGATCTTGCATCCTGCAACTTTGCCAAGTTATTGATTAGCTCTAATAAGTTTTATGTGGGTCGTTCGAATCCCTAAGAATACTCCACGTGCAAGATCATGTCATCTGTGAATAAAGATAGTCTTACTTCTTTCCTTCCGATCTGGATGCCTTTTATCTCTTTTCTTGTCTAATTGCCCTGAGTAGAACCTCCATGGCAGCAATGAATACAAGTGGAGAGAGCGGACATCCTGTCTTGTTCCTGATCATAGGGGAAAGCTTTCAGTCTTTCATCATCGAGTATGATCCTGCCTGTGGCTTTTTCGTAGTTGGCCTTTTATCAGTTTGAGGAAGTTCCCTTCTATTTTTAGTTGGCTAAGTGTTTTCGTCATGAAAAGGTGTTGGATTTTTGTCAAATGTTTTCTCTGCTGCCTTTGAGATCATGTGGTTTCTGTGCTTTATTCTGCTAATCTGGTGTATTACATTCATGGCTCTTCATGTGCTGAAACACCTTTTCATTCCTGGCCTAAGTCCCACTTGGTCATGGTGTATAATCCTTTTTAGATGTTGCTGAATTTGGTTTGCTAGTATTTTGTTGAGAATTTCGTGTCTGTATTCATGAGGAGTGTTCAGAAGGGCCTAGACTGTTATGTTCTTGGGACATTTTTGTCTGATTTGAGCATCAGCAAGTGGCTTTATGCAAAGTCAAAGACAAAACACACAAAAATTTAAAATTTTTTTAAAAAAAGAATGATAAATGTCTAAGGATTTCCCAGGAAATGAGGAAAGTCAGTAGGTATTGCCTCCCTTGTACATCCTTGTACATGGTAGGGCCCTCCCGACCAGCGTCTCCAAGGATCCAGGGAAAGCAGCCTGGATAAAATGGTGTCAAAGCTTGGAGCCCCAGAGAGGGAAAAGAAGAGGCAGAAAGGCCGAGCCCCTAGGGAAGAACCCTGTAAGTGAACGCCCGGAGAGAGCACCCCACGGGGTGCAAAGGCAGTGAGTTGTCCAATTATACTGGGTAGAATAATGTCCCCCAGTTCATGTCCACTTGGAACCTCAAAATATGATCTTATTTGGAAATCAGGTCTTTGCAGGTGTAATTAGTCAGGATGAGTTCATTCTGGGTTAGGGTGGGCCCTGATCCCATGGCCAGCGCCCTGATAAGAGAGGAAAGGCAACGCTTGCCGGCCAACGCCAGCAGCTGAGAGGCAAGGAAGGGTCCTCTCCGGACCTTCAGAGGGAGCATGGTCCTGCTGACCTTGATTTCGGACTTCCGGCCTCAGAACTGTGAGGGGGACACTTGTGTGGTCCTAGGCCTTACAGGAGCTCTAGGAAACGGATGGGGTCACACATGATGGCACATGCCAGGCTAAGGCCGGGCTTGCCCGTGGACAGAATGTGAAGGTGGACAGTTTCCAAGCCAGGACCCTGGGGTGGAGGGGAGTTGTAGACAGGTCTTAGTGGCATCCTTTAAGAGAATGTCTTTAAAAACAGAGTTTTGTTTGCCTTTGTCTCTTCCCTTTTGCTCTTTTAAATTGTTCCAACTCTTGTTGGAAGTCATAGGCCACGGGAGTCAGGAGCCTGCATTTTGGATCAGCCACACATATCTGCCCATCGCTACTCAGCCATTTACTGTCTGTGGAATGTCAAGACGTCATCCCTGGCCTCAGTATCCTTAGCTGTGAAATGGGGTTAATAACATCCTCTTCCATTAGCAGAGCTCCCGGCACCTAGGAAGCCACTGACAAATGGTAACTGTGATTTACAACTGACCTTTTCCTTTCACTGTTTTCTTCATGAAATTATCCTTATTGCCTTTTCAGTATAAAGACCATTAATAGGCTTCTTGTTTGTTTGTTTTTTTTAAGATTTTTATTTGTTTATTTGACAGAGAGAAACACAGCCAGAGAGGGAACACAAGCATGGGGAGTGAGAGAGGGAGAAGCAGGCTTCCTGCAGAGCAGGGAGCCCGATGTGGGGCTCGATCCCGGGTCTCCGGGATCATGACCTGAGCTGAAGGCAGTCGCTTAACCAACTGAGCCACCCAGGCGCCCCTTCAAATACTTTTATAAAATGTTTTATAATAGCTTAATGGCATTGTATCATATGAATGGGCAACAATGTATTAAAATATTCTCCTTTGGGGACCTGGGTGGCTCAGTGAGTTGAGTGTTGGACTCTTGGTTTCCAGTCAGGTCGTGATCTCAGGGTCCTGGGATCGGGCCTCACATTGGGCTCCCCACTCAGTGGGGAGTCTGCTTCTCTCTTTCCCTCTGCATCTCCCCCTGCTCATGCACCCTCACTCTGTCTAAAAGCAATAAATAGCGTTGCCTGGGAGAACTCAGTTTATTGGGCATCTGCCTTCGGCTCGGGCCGTGGTTCCAGGGTCCTGGGATTGAGTCCTGTGTAGGGCTCCTTGCTCAGCGGGGAGCCTGCTTCTCCTTCTGCCTGCTCCTCCCCCTGCTTGTGCTCCCTCTCTGGCTGTGTTTCTCTCTGTCAAATAAATAAAATCTTTAAAAAAAATTTGAGTAGTAGTCCTGAGTTCAATATTGGTGTTTTTTTTTTACTTTATTGAAATATAATTTATGTACATTAAATTGTATGTGTTTGAATCATACAGTTGTACAGTTTCTGAGTTTTCACACACACATACACACACACACACATCGATAGAACCATCACCATGATCAAGTTAATGAGCATCTCCCTCACCCCCAAATTTTCCTTGTGTCCCTTTGTAATCCATCCCTTCCTCCTGCCCCTGCCCCCAAAATGACTTCTGCTTTCTGTCACTATGGATTGGTTTCCATTTCCTAGAATTGTGTATAAACGCAATCACGCAGTATGGACTCTTTTTTCCGTCTGGGCTCTTTCACGCAGCACGATGATTTAGTGACGTAGCCCCATTGTTGTGTGAATGGATCGAGCGTTCATTCATTTCTCTTGGTCAGTTCTAGTCCCTTGTAGATCGAAACCACAATTTGTTTATTCATTCACCTGCTGGGTTGTTCTCAGTCCTTAGCTCCTACAAATAAAGCTGCTCTGAGCACTTACTTGGAAGTTTTGCATGTGGATGTAGGTTTTTCTATATCTTGGTAAATACCTGGGAATGGAATGGCCAGGTCATCGGGTGGGTGGGGGTTTAACTTTTTAAGAACCTGCCCGGCAGTTTTCCAAAGTGGTCGTCCCGTGTTGCACTCCCACCAGCCATGTGCATGAGAGTTCCAGGTGCTTCCAGTCCTCATCAGCACTTGATATGGTCGTGCTCAGTCTTTTTCATTCTAACAGGTGCGTGGGAGTATCTCACTGTGGTTTTAGTTTCCATTTCCCTGATCACTGATGATGCTGACTATCTTTTCTTTTTCTTTCTTTCTTTAATCTATGTATTTGACAGGGAGAAAGATCACAAGTAGGCAGAGAAGCAGGCAAAGAAAGAGGGGGAAGCAGGCTTCCTGCTGAGCAGAGAGTTTGTGGAGCTCGATCCCAGGACCCTGAAATCATGACTGAGCCCATGGCGGTGGCTTAACCCTGTGAGCCACCCACGCGCCCCCCGACTATCTTTTCATGTAAACTTTTGAGTCTAGCTTTTTTCCACTCAGTACATTTGGGATTCATCCATGCCGTTATGTGTTTCATGGTTTGTTCCTTTTTGTTGCTGAGTAGTATCCATTTTGGGGACATACCGTTGCTTGTGACTCCATTAACCCATTGAAAGCTCTGTCTGCTGATTCTTGGTTTTGCAGTTATGAATAAAAGTGCTCTAAGCACACACACACAGACGCTTCCATGAGCATTATTCATTTCCCTTGGATAAGTACCTAGGAGTGGGATTGCTGAGTGATATGGTAAGTGTGTGTTCCCAAGGTGGCTTTGTCGTTGGCAATCCCACCAGCCTCGTGCGAGTCCGGTGGCTCTGCATCCTGCGGGCAGCCTCCACAGTTCTCCTTTGTGTTTCAGTCTTTCTCATAGATGTGTAGTTCTTTATATGACATTATGGTTTCTATGTTCATTTCTCTCATGACCAACCATGTCATGGGGTGCCTGGCCATCTCAGTTGGGAAAGCCTGTAACTCATGATCTTAGAGCCATGAGTCTGAGCCCCGCGTTGGGTATACAGATTACTTAAATAAATTAAACTTCAAAAAAAAAAATGACCATGGACGTCGAGCACCTTTTCATTTGCTTCTTTGCCCCTTTTCTTTGATGAAGTGTCTTTTCACATCTTTTGCCTATTTTTTAAAATATTTTATTTACTTATTTGACAGAGAGAGAGAGATCACAAGTAGGCAGAGAGGCAGGCAGAGGAAGAGGAGGAAGCAGGCTCCCAGCCGAGCAGAGAGCCCGATGCGGGGCTCGATCCCAGGACCCTGAGATCATGACCTGAGCCGAAGGCAGAGGCTTAATCCACTGAGCCACCCAGGCGCCCTCTTTTGCCTATATATTTTTTTCTTTTGCCTATATTTTTAAGATTATTTATTTATTTATTTATTTGACAGAGAGAGATCACAAGTAGGCAGAGAGGCAGGCAGAGAGAGAGGAGGAAGCAGGCTCCCTGCTGAGCAGAGAGCCCAATGTGGGCCTCGATCCCAGGACCCTGAGATCATGACCTGAGCCGAAGGCAGAGGCTTTAACCCACTGAGACACCCAGGCACCCTCTTTTGCCTATTTTTAAATTGCATTTGTTTTCTCATTACTGACTCTGAAGGTCCTTTATACATTCTGGAAATGAATCCTTTATGAGAGATGTGTTTTGCAAGTATCTTTTCTCAGTCTGTGGCATATATTTTTATTTCCTTAGCAGTGTCTTTCAAAGAGCAGACATTTTTCACTTTAATAAAGTCTTATTTGTCAGTTTTTTTCTTTTGTGGATCTTGCCTTGGCATCATGTCCAAACATTCTCTGGCTGACTCTACTATTGGGCTTTAGGAGCTTCTCATATATACTCTGGGTATATCTTTTACTGGGCATATGTATTTTGAATATTTTCTCCCAGGCTGTGGCTTGCATTTCTATTTTCTTTAATGGCAACTTTTTGAAGAAAAGAGTTTTTAATTTTCCAGTTCCTTAGTATTTCTTTGATGGCTTATGCTTTTTGTGTTCTAAGAAACCGTGGCATCTTCTAGGGTGACCAAGTGTTCTTTTATGGATTCTTCTGGCAGTTGTATAATTTTAGGTATCAAAGGGGCACCTGGATGGCTCAGTCGTTAGGCATCTGCCTTCGGCTCAGATCATGATCCCACGGTGCTGGGAATGAGCCCCGCGTTGGGCTCTCTGCTTGGTGGGAGACCTTCTTCTCCCTATCCCTCTCCCACTCCTCCTGCTTATATTTCTTCTCTCTCTCTCTCTCTCTGTCAAATAAGTAAATAAAATCTTTTTTAAAAATTTAGGTATCACATCTGGGTCCGGGACCCTTTTTGAGTGAATTTTTGTATCTAACATGAAGAAAGGGGAGATGTTAATATTTTTTCAGACAGATACCCAGTTGATCTAACACCATTTGTGGAAAAGCTGTCCTTTCTCCGTGGCATTGCATCTTCATCAATAATCAATTGATCCTATTTGTCAATTTCTGGACTCTCTATTCTATGTCATTGCTCTAAAAGTCTATGTTTTCACCAGTGCCAGACTGCCTTGATTACTATAGATTTATAATCAGTCTTGAAATCAGATCCTTTCATCTTTTTATGTGATTACTTTTATTTTTCTAAGTCTTTTGCATTTCCATATGAATTTTAGAGTCAGCCTGTCAATTTCTACCCCCTCCAAATGATCCCATTGGAATATTGATTGGGATTGTGTTGAATCAATACATTGATTTGGTAAGATTACCATCTTAACAATATTGACTTCTCAATCCATGGACATGGTATATCTTTCTATTTATTTATATTTCCTTGATTTTTCTTAGCAAGGTTCATATTTTTCAGTATAGAGGTATGAAATGTCATTGGTTAGACTTATTCCGAAGTATTTTATCTAGAGGGTTTTTTTTGGAGGGGGTGCTATAAATGGAGTTTTTTATTTATGATATTTGCCAATTTCTGTTAAGTTTTTAAGAAAACAACTAATTTGCCTACATTAATCTTTTATCTTGCAATCTTTCTAAATTCACTTCTTAGTTCTATGAGTTGTCTTGTAAATCTCATGGGATTTTTCACATAAAGAATTGTATCATCTGCACACAGAAATAATTTTGCTTCTTTGTTTCCAATCTTTATATGTTTAGTTTCTTTTCTTGCCTTAGGCAGAGGCTAGAGCCTCCAGTGCAATACTGAATAGGAGTGATGAAAACGGGTGGCTCAGTGGGTTAAAGCCTCTGCCTTTGGCTCAGGTCATGATCTCAGGGTCCTGGGATCGAGGCCGCGTCAGGCTCTTTGCTCAGCGGGAAGCCTGCTTCCTCCTCTCTCTCTGCCTGCCCCTCTGCCTACTTGTGATCTCTCTCTGTCAAATAAATAAATAAAATCTTAAAAAAAAAAAAAGTGATGAAACAGGCATGTTAACCTTGCCCTGATCATGGGGGAGGCAGTTCAGTCTCCAATCATCAAGTATAATGTTAACTGTTAAGTGTTTCTAGGTGAGGGCACCTGGGTGGCTCAGTGGGTTAAAGCCTCTGCCTTCAGCTTGCGTCATGATCTGAGGGTTTTGGGATCGAGGCCCGCATCAGGCTCTCTGCTCAGCAGGGAGCCTGTTTCCCCTGCGCTCTCTCTGCCTACTTGTGATCTTGCTCTCTGTCAAAATAAATAAACAAAATCTTAAAAAGAAATGTTTCTAGGTAACCTTTATCAACTTGAGGCTCCCGTGTATGCCTACATTGCTGATGGTTTTTTTCATGAACAAGTGTTGAATTTTTGCCAAATGATTTTTCCGTATTTATTCAAAAAATTTTTGTGAGCATCTCTGGTTGTTTTCTTAGGCTCAATATCTACAAATGAAGGTAAAGGGTCAAAATGTATAAACATTTTTAAGCCCTCGGCATCCTATTTCTAAACTGCCAGAAGAGAAATTTGACCCATATACAGTACCTCCCCACCTCTGGCTGTGTAAGAGGGTCTATTTTCCCAAACCCTTATCTACACCACATTCTATAGTTTTTGGTTGTTGCCAATTTCATGGACCTTGACCTCCCCCCAGATAGTATCTTCTTTTATTTGCATTTATTTCATTACCCCGAACATGAAAATTTTATTGGTTATTTGTATTTATTCTCCAGTGAATTGTTTTTTCTTGTCCTTTTGCCACTTTTCTGTTGGACTTTCTTTTGGTTTGGTTTGGTTTACAAACATTTTTACCTAGTAAAGCTGTTGGTCCTTCAGCTTCTTGCTTTGTTTTGTTTTAATAGATATATATTTTTTAAGAGCAGTTTTAGATTCATACAAAAGTTGAGAGGAAGATAGAGAGCTCTTCTAGATACTTCTTGCTTGGACACATGCATAGCCTCCCTCATTATCAGCATCCCACCCCAAAGGGTCCATTTTTTTACAACTGATGAACCCATGGCAACAAATTATTATCACCCCAAGTCCAGAGTTGACTTGAGAGCTCACTCTTGGTGTATATCCGATGGGTTTTAACAAATGTACAGGGCCATATATCTAACATTATAGCATCATACAGAGTACCGTTGACCCTGGAATAATGTGGTGGTTAAAGGTGCCGACCCGCCACACCCTCAAAAATCCCCATATAACTTTTGACTCTCCAAAAACATAAATACTAAGAGCCCACTGCTGATCGGAAGTCATACCAATATCACAAAAAATCAATTAACATATATTTTGTATGTTATAATTGTTATATACTGTATTCTTACAATAAAGCAAGCTGGAGAAAAGAAAATGTTATTAAGAAAATCATAAGAGCTCCCGGGTGACTCAGTTGGTTGGGCGACTGCCTTCGGCTCGGGTCATGGTCCCGGAGACCTGGGATCAAGCCCCACATCAGGCTCCGTGCTCGGTGGGAGGCCTGCTTCTCCCTCTCTCACTCCCCTTGCTTGTGTTCCCTCTCCAGCTGTGTTTCTCTCTGTCAAGTAAATAAATAAATAAATAAAATCTTTAAAAAAAGAAAATCATAAAGAAGAGAAAATATACCCATAGTACGAGACTGAATTTATGGGGGGGGAAATCTGCATGAAGTGGACCCGTGTAGTTCGAACCTGTGTTGCTCAAGGGTCCTCCGTAGTTTTCCTCCCCTGCAAATCCTCCATGCTTTGCCTGTTCGTCCTTTTCCAGCCCACGACCCCTGACA
Source organism: Spilogale gracilis (assembly GCA_004023965.1). NCBI lineage: Eukaryota > Metazoa > Chordata > Mammalia > Carnivora > Mephitidae > Spilogale > Spilogale gracilis. The sequence goes on from PITA01021467.1 coordinate 11,618, forward strand.
ACCACCGATCCTTTAACTGTGTCTGCAGTTCTGCCTTTTCCAGAATGTCCTATAGCTGGACTCACTCAGTCTGTGGCATTTCCCGACTGGCATCTTTCCCTGGGTGAGATACATTCAAGGTTCCTCCACAACTTTTCATGGCTTGGTAGCTCATTTCTTTTTAGCACTGAATAATATTCCCTTGTCTGGATGCACTGGAGTTTGTTTATTTATTCACCTCCTGAAGGACAGCATGCTTGCATCCAAGTTTTGGAAATTATGAGGGTCCCCCAAAGGGCGGCGTCATTTCCAGCCCCCTCCCCCAGCCTGCCCAGCCTCCCACACCTGTCCACCCTGGCCCACACGCTGCTGCGGCCCACTCACCCCGTGTGGCCTGCCAAGCTTTCCCGAAGACACAGCCAGAACAGAGACTCACTCTGGCACAGTCGTGGGGGGAAGGGCCCCAGAGACAGGGTCTGCCACACGCCTTCCGGGGCAGCTGGCCTCGGGGCGCAAGGCTCCTTACACCCTTTCACGGCTCCTGGGGGGCAGAATTATTTGCATCAATTCATTGATGGATCCATTAATTCAAGACACCGTGCTGGGGACCTACCCCTGGGGTTCCACCACTGTTTTAGCCTACTCAAAGGCTCAGGATGAAGTAAAACAAGAGCAAATTTTAGAAGTTTGGCTATTTAGAAAAATGTTAGAATCTGGCCCCAGTGCCGCTTTGACCTTGAGAAGAACTACAACAGTCTTGGAGATTTTTCTCCTCCCCGTTCAAGCTTTCTTTGAAAAGTGACCTTTCCTATAGATACACCAGTTATCTGCTGCCGTGTAACAAAAGACTCCAGAACTTAGCAACTTAAAAGACAACCCCCTCTTATTTGCTCCCAGTTCTGGCTGCAGGCAGGCGGGGTGGGCAGGGGTGGGGGGTGCCGAGTCAGGTGCTCTGCAGGGCGCTCAGGCAGCTGTAGCAGGTTCGGGGAGGTGGGGGAGGTAGGCTGAAATGGCCTCTGTCCACAAGGTCTGGGGCCTGGGCTTCTCTCCCTTCCTGGTGCCTCACCACCTGTCCCTGGGCTTCCTTAGGTGGCAGCCGGCCCAGCAGGGAGGGAGCCGGGAGGCACCTGCTGCCTGGGCTCCTGTGGCCAGGTCCGGACTCACCTCCCTCACTCATGCCACATCCCATTGGCCAAAGCAACTGGGGGCCAGACTCAGGGGGTGGGGACACGCACAGAGAATCCGAGGCCCCAGTACAGGTTCCGAGGTGGAGAAAGAGCCTCTGTGTTCAGCTGTGAACATAATGACTTCGCTCTTTTTCGTTTCTATTTCTGCATTTCGGTGAGATACTCAGAAAACAAAAACTAAGAGATGTTACACTCCTTGGGGTTTAGCATCTTCTGGTTCATTCTATGAGACGTTTTTAACTTGTAGTATTTCGGGAGAGATTGCCGAAATAAACCATCTGTTTAATTTTAATGCACGACTCATAATAATTTTATGAACAACCCAAATTACCCACAGCACATCTGAATATTCTGAAAACCAAAGTGTTCTCCATGTGTAAACAGATAAGTAAAAACTGCGCTGATTTCAATTTTCCCCAGGTCTTATTTCCTTACTGTCCTTTTTCTATGGCCTCGAAGTTCACAGACATTTAGCTCGTTCATCCCAGGCTTGATGACTAAATGACTGTGTCCTCTGCCAGGACTGCGCTGGGAGCTCCAAGACACTGTCATCCCCTCTGGTAACAGGTCTCTATGGGGAAACTGATGTCCCGCTAGGTGACTGAGTGGCATTACGGCCATGTCCTACACAGGCCCCGCGCCATGGAGACCCAGGGCTTCCATCGACTTTGTTCTACTTTGAGCCCGTGGAACCCCAGGGGTAGGTCCCCAGCACAGTGTCTTGAATTAATGGATCCATCAATGAATTGATGCAAATAAGCCCCCCCCCAGGAGCCATGAAAGGGCGTAAGGAGCCTTGCACCCCAAGGCCAGCTGCCCCGAAGGTGTGGCAGACCCTGTCTCTGGAGCCCTTCCCTGATTTGAATCTGGCTCCTCCCCATCCAGGGAGCCTGTGCTCCGGCCGCAGCAGTGGAGCGGTGGCCTTCCCCCCACGACTGTGCCAGAGCGAGTCTCTGTCCTGGCTGTGTTTCTAGGAAAGCTTGGCGGGCCGCACGGGGTGAGCGGGCCGCAGCAGCGTGTGGGCCAGGGTGGACAGGTGTGGGAGGGTGGGCAGGCTGGGGGAGGGGGCTGGAAATAACGCCGCCCTTTGGGGCGCCCCCGCTCCAGCTGGGTTTGGAGGAGAGCCCGGGATGGCACGGTGGGCCTGAGAAGCATGCAGTGGTCTCCCAGCCGATCTCCCAGCCGCTAGGGCCTCATTGTTCACTAAGGAGATTATGAGATGCGGCACAAGTGGCATGCTGGGGGGTGTCCTCAGGCAGCACTGGCCTTGTTTCGCACACAATGGCTGTGTAGTGCAGCCCGGCCAGGGTCCACTCTGGAAGGCAGGGTCCACTCTGGAAGGCAGCGACTGCCGCAGCCTTTTTGGGTCCCAGTTTGCCGCAGGACCACAGTGGATCAGCTCATCTACCTTCCTTCCCCCCCAGCTACCTAGTTTGACCTGAGTCTGTCCTGTTGGAAAGCCCCAGGGCCCCCACGGAAATGGGAGGACTTGGCTCAGCCCACTTCCTGACACAGGGAGGAAAGAAAGGCGTCCTACACACCGGGACCGTTGTTCTAGAAGCAGCAAAGTTTCTTCTAGAAAGTCAGTCTTTCTCTTTGAGGAAGTTCCAAGTTGCAAGAGATGGTGCTTGAACCACTCGGGGCGGCTTTGTGGGGAGACCCGGTGCCCGCCAGAGGAAGAGGCGCCCGGGTTTAATCGCCTCCGATGCTCTCGTGCCCTGGGCTAGAACAGGGACACAGGACAAAGCAGTCAGTGTGGCATGTCTGTAGGATGCTGGGTTGGGGCCAGGGACCGATGGGGGCTTTGCTCTGCTTATGTTTAGTGGGCATTGGCTAGACGTGGCGGGTACATCTCAGGAGATGGCATTTACCCTACGGTATGGCTGGACCCATGTAAGAAGATACTTTGCGACTGGGGTTTTGAACAAATGTGTGAGGTTTAAAAAACAAAACAAAAAACGAAACGGAATAGGGCACTGGGGCGGTTCCGTCGGTGAAGCCTCTGCCTTCGGCTCAGGTCGTGATCCCAGGGTCCTGGGATCGAGTCCCGCCGGCTTCCAGCTCCCTGCTGGGCGGGGAGTCTGCCTCTCCCTCTGCCGCACCCATGCCTGTGCACACACTCTCTAAAGTAAATAATTAAATCTTAAATAAATAAATAAAACAGAATACGAGGGGTTACGTGGCTGAACTTGGAACCTAGACACAACACAGTATGCTGATGAGGACCTGAGCCGCAGAGCCCGGGGTCAGACCCCAGCTGCACGTCCTGATAGCTGTGTGACCCTGGGTAAGCCACTTACCCTCTCTGGGCCTCAGTTCCTCTTCTGCTGAAGGGAGAGGTCATGACATGACTCATTTCGAAGGATTACTGTACCAGGCCCAGACTATTTAATAAATGTTCATCATTCGTATTATGAGTATCAGTAGCCCCCATGTCTTCCTACTAAACCATAAACAGAACCAGTGTTTTTTCAGGAAAATAAGAACTTAACAGGACTTAAATAGATGCTGTCTAACGTGGTCTCGAAACAGCTTCCCGTAGGGAGCTCTGAAGACCAGGGTGCCCAGCACGCGGCCGCCATTGATTGCTCACCGGGCCCTGGCATTACCCTCGCTTTGCTGCTGGGGACACAAAGACTCAAAGGGGCCTGGTGACCGGCCCAGGTCGCACAGTGAGGGCTTGTGGGGGCGGCCTCGTCTGTCATTAGGACAGCGTCCTGCCTCGGCTGTCGTGGGAAGCACTTTGGTCCTGAGCATGCTTTCCCTTCCACATGAGAATGGGATTCCTTCGTCCGTTGGTTCACGGGGGTCCGTGGAGCCCCCAGTCCCGTCTGTGTGTGTGTTCGTGTCTGGGCCCATGTTGAAATGTCTCCCCCACACCCTCCCTGCCCCGCCCCCGTGGCTGTGTGCACAGGGAACGGTGTGGCCATCCCATGACCTGCCCCACCAGCTCCCCCTCCAGCGCCGACGCCCAGCTGCGGTTCCCGGACGGCACCGGCCTCCTGCAGACCCCACGCTGGGACGAGCCCCAGAAGGCCTGTGCCCTGGAGCAGATCTGTGGCGTGTTCCACGTAGACCTGGGGCAGATGCGTTCTCTCCGCCTCTTCTTCAGGTGAGAGCCTCTCCGGAAAGCTTCCCGGAAGGTGGCTGATGGTGCAGGGGTCCCGGCAGGCGGCCTTCCCGAACGTTGGCTTCCCCGACATCAGTAAGCTGGAGGGCAGGGGTACCCCACGGTGCTGCCCGCAGGAGCCGGATCGGGCTGGCTACCAGACTTTCCGCCTGCCCTCAGGATGACGGTGGCCTGCTCTGGCTTGAAACTCCGGCTTGGAGAAACAGCCAGCCGGGCTGCCCAGAGAGCAGCTACGGGCGGCTCCCCGTTACCCACAGACAGGCTTTGCAGCTCGGACTGTGTGTGCAGGACGGGGTCGTGGCTTTCCGGAGGGAGGCTCCCCTTTCTCCAAGCAAGCATGTCCCTGGAGGGGCCCATTTATGGAAGGGCAGGCAGGGTCGGGCTGATGGCCCTGTTGGACGTGCTGTGAGTTTCCCTGGACGAATCTCCCAGTGTGAGAGGAGGCCATCCCAGACCGATGGAGGAGGCTGTCTCAGCATGCACCCTACCTGAGTTCAAAATCAGATGCCACTCAACACCACCCACCCTGGATCTCCTTGAGAGGAGGGGCAGCCGTCCAGGGAGTGCGGACCAGAGTTCCCGGGAGAGGGTGGGTGGTGGGTTCTTCACGGGTGGGGTGCTGTGCTGCCCCCCTGCAGTCAGCGGCCAGACTCCAGGGCCTTCCTCTTCCCTGCCTCTGGGGTCAGTGATAGGGACCTCTGATTACACTTGGAAACAAAAGCCTGTGTTTCCCTGTTTCCATATTCATGGCTGCGTTCTCCTCCCCCCCCCCCCGCCCCCGGCGGCGGCCGCTCAGCGACGAGGCCTGCACCAGCGGCCAGCTGGTGGTCGCCAGCCGGGAGAGCCAGTACAAAGTTTTCCACTTCCACCACGGCGGCCTGGACAAGCTGTCCGACGTGTTTCAGCAGTGGAAGTACTGCGCCGAGACCCACCTCAAGGACCAGGTAGCCCTGGTGGGGGTGCGGGGGGAGGATGCTGCCTGGGTGGGGGGTGTCCAGAGGCCCCGCCCCCAGACTCCCCTGATGGCCAGACCCACCCCCTGCCCTTCCCGCCCACACGGAGGTCCAGGGCTCCCACACACACAAGGGCTCCCGGGTGTGACCCTGCCGGGGCAGGGGGGGTGGGGGGCTCTGGCTGTCGGTGGTCGCTGGGGGGCTGGGAGAGAAGCACCTTCGGATCTGAGGCATGTCCAGGTGTTCTCGTAAAATCAGTGCTCTGCTCTGGAAAGTCATGTTTTGACAAGGTTTCCTGCCATATTTTGCTCAATCTACATACAAATGTAATAAGAGCTCTTTAATTATCTGTTCAAGATACTGTATGTGCTTATTAGAAGGGGGCTGACTTTAAGATCCCTTTCCTTCCCACAGAGCCTCCTGCTGGCTCCCCTTATTACAGTAGTGTGGCTTGCTTTTCCCCCTACATTGAGCAACCTTTGATTTTTGAATTAAATGTCAGCTGCAGTCTTGCCCTGGATTCGTGACTGCCCATGGAGACAACCTGACAGGCGGGCTCCCTGCTCGGGGAACAGCGGTCCCTTTGTTTGTGGCCAATCACATGTAATTTATTGCAGGCCCTCCCGGCAGAGGGAAGTTGGGCCGAACGAGGCATTAATTCTGTTTTTTGCAGCCGGCCGGGGGTCGCGGGGAGAGTGGGGGCGGCAGCCAGGGGGGCTGCGGTTGGTCAGTCGGTTGGTTGGCCGTGGGAGTGGGCTGGGGGAGCCCAGCAGCCCCGGGAAACCTATGTTAAGATGAAGGTATTTTCATCTTAATTGTCTCTAATTACACTTGCCATTTAGGGGTTTGTGTGTGGGGAGAGCGGGTCCCCTCCTTTTGGGGGTGGGGGAGAAAGGGAGGGGGCTTTTCCATCCTGGGGAGAGTGGGCTGCCTTTGGCGGCCCGTCCACCAGGTGCTTATGTCCCGGAGTTTCCGGGCCAGCAGGTCGCCGACGAAAAGACGCGTGCATGCAGTTCTCCATCCAACGGCCCAAGCTGCCGTCCTGCGAGACGCACCCCGAGGAGAGCATGTACAAGAGGCTGGACGTGGCGGCCTGGCTGCGCCACCTCAACGAGCTGGGCCAGGTGGAGGAGGGGTACAAGCTGCGCAAGGTGAGCGGGGCGCCCGGTGAAGCCCTCGGCCGTGCACGCACTGAAAAGGAAACCTCGGGCGCGGGTCCCCAGACCCGGCGTCAGGCGGCACAGAACCGCTCACGGTGAAATGCCCGCTTCCAAAACCGGGATTAGGCCATGACGTGAGAACAACACGCTAATCTGAGTGCCCCACCAGGGTGGGCATTGACATTGAAATGAGCCTGGCCTGTCCTCTATGGGAATGGAGGGCCGCCACTTTCCCTCCAAACATGTGCAAATCACAGCGACCTGAATCAAGGCATCAGCTGTCACCGGGGCGCAGCAAAGCCCCCAAAACACAAATCCCCGGGGATTGGGGGGGTGCTTTGAGCGGCCCTGTGTTGGCCCCTCCCCAACTTTTGCCGCTTCCTGCAGGCCATTTTCTTCGGCGGCATTGATGTGTCAATCCGGGGGGAGGTCTGGCCCTTCCTGCTGCGGTATTACAACCATGAGTCCACATCGCAGGAGAGGGAGGCCCTGCGGGCACAGAAGCGTCGGGAATATGCCGAGATCCAGCAGAAGAGGTAAGCCGCCCGGCTGGCGCGGGGGGAGTCCGCCGACGAGGCCATTGGCGGAGCGATCCCGCGTTGATATTATGTTCCGTGACCCAGACTTTCCTGGGGAGATGGGTCCCAGGCACGGACTGATAGGCTTGGATAAGAGCTGTCATCATCCCTGGGGCTCAGCCTGCGGCGTGGAGCTCCTTAGCTCCGGGTCAGGGTCTGAGAGCTCGCTCTCAACAGAGGGAGCTGGGCACCAGCCCCCCGCCTCAGTGCCGGCAGGGGGCCCCCCTGGAGCTAATGGTTGAGGTCTCTCGGGCCTGGCTGAGCCCCTGCCACGGCCAGCTCCACTCCCGACACTGGGTAAGCAGCACCCCCCCTCAGTTAGTGGAGAGCTGGAGGGCTTGCCAGCGGCAGCAGCCCAGCCCCCATCAGGAGCAGGGCTGGGGAGGGGCGGGCCCTGCCTGGAGCGTGTGTATGCTGCTTGCTGAGCCCGGGCCCAGCACTCTGCTCTGTGCCAGGCTCTCCATGACCCCTGAGGAGCACAGAGCCTTCTGGCGCGATGTGCAGTTCACCGTGGATAAGGATGTGGTTCGCACAGATCGGAGCAACCAGTTCTTCCGAGGCGAAGACAATCCGAACGTGGAGAGTATGAGGTACCCGCCCTCCCCAGCCAGCGGCTGCTCCCGGAGCGGAGGAGAGCCCTGCCCCCCCCATTCCACTCTGGGTCACGGTACCCCTCGGGCCTCCTCCGCCGCCGGCTGCGAGGGGAAGGAACAGCGGCAGGGGTGGGGTCCGTCTTCCAGGCCCAGAAGCAGAGGCTCATGAACTGCTTTAGGCAGCATCAGTCAAGGCCTTGTGCCCCCCCACCCCCAGGGCACCAGCAGTGCAGCCCAGCCCCCCGGGCCTCCACCAAGCTTGGCTTGCTTGGCTCCCACCAGCCCCGGGTGAGCCTCCCTCTGGGCCTCCCAGCAGGTGGTCCCCTGGCCCGTGAAACAGAGCCCAAGGCTGGCGTCTCTAACATTCTGCTGCCTGGCAAATGATTGCACAAAATTAGCAGCCCGTAAAAATGTCCCTGCCAACCGGCTCTTTGTCACAGGCAGAGAGCCACCAGGAAGAAAATCAGACCCGCATTCCTCTTTCCCCTGCTCTGGAGGTCTGGGCCTGGCGAGAGGCCACCGTAGGCCCCTCTGTTTCCCTAGACGCTGAGGACAGTCCCCAGAGCTGCCTTCCTTGCCCTGAGATCTAGGTGAAGGGGGGCATCCAGGCAGCCTGGGGGCTCCAGCCCGGGCAATAGGCCACCAAGAGCGCAGCAAGGCCCCCGCTCTCGCTGAACGCCTCCTCTGCCCTGTGTCACCAGGAGGATCCTACTGAACTACGCCGTGTATAACCCAGCCGTCGGCTACTTCCAGGGTATGTCGGACCTGGTGGCGCCCATCCTGGCCGAGGTCCTGGACGAATCGGACACCTTCTGGTGCTTCGTGGGGTTGATGCAGAACACGATCTTCGTCAGCTCCCCTCGGGATGAGGACATGGAGAGACAGCTGGTGAGGCTGGGGGACGCCTCGCTGCCTCCCGCCCTCACCGCCGGAGATCTCGCGGGCTGCGTGGGTCGTGGCCGCTGTGGGCAACAGGCAGAAAAGGCCAGGGCAGGTGTTGCCGATGGGGCAGGTGTTGCCGATGGGGGAGGTGTTGCCGATGGGGGAGGTGTTGCCGATGGGGGAGGTGTTGCCGATGGGGCAGGTGTTGCCGATGGGGCAGGTGTTGCCGATGGGGGAGGTGTTGCCGATGGGGCAGGTGTTGCCGATGGGGCAGGTGTTGCCGATGGGGCAGGTGTTGCCGATGGGGCAGGTGTTGCCGATGGGGCAGGTGTTGCCGATGGGGCAGGTGTTGCCGATGGGGGCAGGTGTTGCCGATGGCGCAGGTGTTGCCGATGGGGGAGGTGTTGCCGATGGGCCAGGGGGCTTAGCCTCTGGAAAGGCCCAGCTCCCTGGGAGGAACACACGCGGGTCCTCAGTCCCAGGACGCCTGCTGCCATCCCCACCCCACGCTCCCCACAGGCTGGGCTGTGTGGGGAGGCTCCTCCCCTGGTGGCCTCCCATGTCCCTGCATGTACTCTCCCAGCCCAGGCTCCCTGGTGGAGTGAGGAAGGGGAGGCTCACCGCACCTGGCCCTGTGCTTTTCAAGATGGGGTCTCAGGTACATCTGCGCTGCTCCCTGCAGGGGTCCAACACAGGATGCAGGGATGGGAGGGGCTCCTGAAGGCCCCTGGGCAGTCGCCATGCCCCATCCCAGGCAGCAGGCCTCCCCTGGCGTGCCCAGCCCACACGCCACCCCCTTCTGCACAGACCCAGCAACTGTGAGTGTTGGGAGGTGGAGAGACAGGCAAGCGGGTACTGCGGGGATGAGAGCCTTCACTCAGCACTCTAGGCAGCACCTGCTGGGGGCCACGTGGGGGGCCCTGGGCTGTGGTTCCAGGGAGAACCCCGGCCGGGAAGCTGGTAGAGACAGGAAGTCAGGCAGATCAGGCAGACTTCACAGCACGTGGATGTACCCAGACTCATCCGAGCCCAGGCTGGGGCAGTGATACTGTGTGACCTGGGCTTTGGGGACCAGCCATGTCAGGAGTGATGGGGAAGGAGCCGAGCAGAGCTGGGGTCTGACTGGGAATGGGAAGCTAAGCACAGCAGGGGATCTGAGGACCAGGGAGCCAGGATCCAGGAGGTGTGGCTTAGAAGGCAAGAGGATGTCCACGTGGGGTAAGGGAGGGGTCAGCCGCATGCGTGCTCTTGACCCTGGGGTGGAGACAGTGGCCAGTCAGAAGGGATCCTCGGGGCCGTGTCCAGTGGGAATGATGGGCTGGTGGTGTGGGAGGGGTCTGTGAGTTGCAGAGCCCTGCCCTGGGTCCCCGCCCCCCCACGGCCCCCAGCTGTTCTCTCTCTGCACCGGCCCTGTGCTGTCAGGTTTCCACGGCACCTGGGGAGGTAATTACGGGGTCTGCCGCGACTGGCCCCCGACGGGCTCACGTGGCCCCATGACTCATCAGCTGCCACACAGGTATTCCCAAGGGCTCTGAAGTCAGCAGCAGCCTGAGCTGGGTAGCCTCGACCTCGTCCCTCCCCCATGTCCCTGGGTGGTGACCTTACGTGCCAGAAACAAGCACCCTGAGGTCCAGAAATGCCCCCTCCCTGCTCGAAGTCAGCTCTGGAAGATGACGGATCTTGGTGATGGGAAGGCGGCCGGGGGGACTGCGAGACCTGCTTGCCCTCCCGGGAGGAGGGAATGGCAGAAACAGCCCCGTGTGTGTCTGAGGCCGCCTGCCTGACCACGGCGGGCAGCACGCTCTCCAGGACTCCCGAAATCTGGGGTCAGCTGGCCAAGCCAGGGGCGAGTCTGGTTCTCATAGCAGAATAACGTTCAGCGCTGTGGACGCAGCCGAGGGAGGCCCAAGGGAGGGCCTCAGGGGGAGCGGGCATCCTGGGCGGAGCCCGGGCGCTCAGCAGGCCTGCCCCCGCCCCCCAGCTGTACCTGCGGGAGCTGCTGCGGCTGATGTACCTACGCTTCTACCAGCACCTGGTGTCGCTGGGCGAGGACGGCCTGCAGCTGCTCTTCTGCCACCGCTGGCTGCTGCTGTGTTTCAAGCGTGAGTTCCCCGAGGCCGAGGCGCTGCGCATCTGGGAGGCCTGCTGGGCCCACTACCAGGTGAGCCCTGGTGTCCGCGTCCGGCCGCACCCTGCAAGGAGCGCCGGATGGGGGTGCCGCGTGGCTGTGCGCGGGCTGTGAGGTCCCCTCCTCCGCAACCCCAGCCCCCAGAGCGCACACATCAGCACCGCACCAGGCCGCCGCCTTCTCGTCCCATCCCGCATCCCCCGGCCCTCGGGACTGGCTTCAGACCTGCAGCTTGCCTCCCAAGTAACTGAAACTGATGCGATTGCCCAGTGACTGTGCCCATTACCACGTCCTGCGGCCGAGCTCCCTGCTGCCACAACCAATCAGTGTGAAAGACATCCCTGAGGGTGAGCAGGCCGCCTGCAGCCCCGGCCACCAGACCCTCCTTCCTTGCTTGCCTGGAACTGCTCAGGGAAAGAGCCTGAGGCCCTGCGTCCCTAGTCACCCCCCTGGAGAGTGCAGGACCCACAGTGCCTCCCCAGATTTCCCCTGCAAAGCCCCGACCCCCAGAGCGTGCGGCCCTGTCACTTGGCTTTAACACCCAAATTAGCAACAAGCTGGCCGTCTTAAAGGATGGGCAAGTCTCTTTGGATCCATCAGCCTTTAAAGAAAAAAAAAGTATTGACGCATCCGGGAGGGGGCCAGGCAAGAGCCGGCTCTGTTCTCACTGTGAGAGCCGGCAGCTTCCGTTAAACAAGGTTCGCGGTAGCTGGGAAGCCCGGCCAGCTCTCAGACGCGTGAGCAGGGCGCGTTCCACTCTTGCTGGTGTTGCAGGAGGTCTCTGAGGGCAGCGGGTGCCCAAGCCCCCAAGCCGTCTCTGTCCCCGCCCGGCACCCCCCCCTCGCCCCGCTCCAACCCGCCCTGGGTCTGGCAGTGCTGCCCCGCCCGGCTTAGCGTGCTTGGCCTGTGTACATTCAGGAGGAGCTCCCTGCATCCACGGGGGGAAGCACAGCGTGGATGCCCCGCGACATCGCGTCAAGGCTGCCGTTACAGGTGGGCTCTGTGCACCACGCACACGCCGGGGCCGCTTGGCAGGGCGATTTCCATCGCTGTGCTCCCTCTGCCCACAGGAGAGGCCCCTCTACCTCTCCGGCAGCCACCGTCTTGCGTAAAGTTCGCTAATCAAGTTTATGTCTCTCAGAACCTGGACCGAATTTGGCTACGTAGGCCCCGGCCCTTGATGACAGTAGTGGCGCAGGGGTGGGGAGGGAGGGGGAGGTGGTCAGTGATGGGAGTGGGGCGGCTCTAGAAGTGGCCCCTGAGAGAGAGGCTCTATTCTAGGCGTTCACTACTCGTGTGTCCCCAGGTCTGTCCTGTGAGTGGACTCAGCCCGTTCTGCTGCCCAGCCCTGTGGACGTGCCTCACCCCTGCCTCCCGGGTCTCTCTCGGAGAGGAACAGCACATACACACCCCCTTCCCAGAATCCTGCTGTCTCCCACCCGGCCGAGGAGCAGAGGAGCCAAAGGGAGAACAAATCCAATCTGGATTAGTTTGAAGGAGGGGGCCGGGCAATAGAGGCGGGGGATGGTCTGAGCAGGCGGGGCGCGGGGGGTTTGCAGAGTCTAAACTCTGCCAGAGTTGTGGGCTCCGCCCGGCCGGCCTCTCTGTTCCGTCTGGCTGGCCGGTGGACATTGGGAGACTAAACACGGGCTTCCTGGTCCTCCGTACTCTTCCTCTGCCCTTGGGAGCCAGTGTGAGTCAAAGCAGTGCCCCCTGCAAGCATCCGGGCAGGGGAGCCCACAGGATGCGCCCCAGCCAACCGGCTTCCTGCTGCGTGCCTGGCGTTGCTGGGCGGTGGGGGGAGGTGGTCTCCAAGGAGGGCGGCAGGGTCCCCGGTGGAGTCCTTGAGGAGACAGTGCAGGACAGCAGGGTCATCGTAACCACTCCGTGGGGGCCGCCGGAAGCCGTCTTGCTCCTCTCGATTAGGATCTTCTCAATTTCTTAGCAACAAACCTAGGGGTCATCTCTGGGGCAAGAGCTGGGATGTTCAGCCTGAAGGGAGGAGGACACTGACTGGAGGGTGGCTGCCAGAACATTCTTTCTCGCTGGCATGTTCCACAACCCGCTGGAGCGCATTCGGACCCAGACTCTGCACACACTTCTAGAGCTCTTCTCAGCCCCTTATGAATAAACTTCACAATGGGCATGGGCCAGCCTTCGGAGGAAACTTTTTCTTTGCCCACTGTGACAGGGTGGCCCCAAAGGGCTCCCCAGCAGCAGGGGTGGCACGAGCTCCATCCCCTTGGTGTGTCACAGCAGCCTGTGGGTGTAGGTGTTGATCTTGGCCGGTGTGCAGGTGGGGAAAGCGTGAAAGGGACTCGCAGCTTGCCGGGGCCGCCTGGGCCTGCAGCTCTGCGCTCAGCCTCCACCGGGGGCCTTATCTGAGCCCTGCCCTCCTCCCCCTCAGACCGATTACTTCCACCTTTTCATCTGCGTGGCCATCGTGGCCATCTACGGGGATGACGTCATTGAGCAGCAGCTGGCCACCGACCAGACGCTCCTGCACTTCGGCAACCTGGCCATGCACATGAACGGGGAGCTGGTTCTCAGGAAGGTGAGTGCCCGCCCTCTCCCCCACGTGGCCCCACCCACCAGACTTGCAGAGCCCGCCCCTGGTCACAAAGCTCCGCCCATAGCCTAGGCCCCCACGCGGGGGCGGGGCTTGCTGCGTAGAGTGAACAAGTGGCGAGCGCTGGGGCATCCAAGCTCGGGGCTGAGTCGGAGGGGGCAGACAGAAGGGCAGGGACTGCCACTGAGGCGGGCCCCTGGGCCGCACCTAGCCGCGCTGCTCACCCTTCGGAGGGAGGCGTTTGGGAGCCCGCCCCATCCCCCACCCCCTGTCCTCTCTTGGCAGGCCCGGAGCCTGCTGTACCAGTTCCGCCTCCTGCCCCGAATTCCTTGCAGCCTGCATGACCTGTGTAAGCTGTGTGGGACCGGCATGTGGGACAGCGGGTACATGCCTGCTGTGGAGTGCACGGGCCACCACCCGGGCTCAGAAAGCTGTCCCTACGGGGGGACGGTGGAGACACCATCGCCCAAGCTCCCCAGAGAAGGCAAGAAGGGCCCAAAGATGCCTCGGGAAGGCTTTGGTTTCCGCAGATAGAAGGGGCTCCCTGCACTGGACAAAGGTGGAGGGGACCCCACCAGAGGTTGTGGGCACGTGGGAGGGGGTGGGGATTGGCGTGGAGGGGACAGGGGATGGGAGAAACCTAAGGGAAGAGACTTGGGGTGACAGGAAGGGAACCTTGTTGTATTAATGACATAAGCCTGGAGAAAAGTCACCTCCCAGAACAGCAGGGCCAGAATTCGCAGTCCTTCTGCCTGGAGAGGCGGGCTGGCCGGCTTCTCGGGGTGCCTGCCTTTGATGGGTCTCAGCGTGCCTCAAGGACTCCTCAGCCCTGCTGCCAGGCAGTGAGAAAGGAACAGAAAGCTCGCTCACCCAGCAGCACAGGGAAGGCAGAGCAGAAGGGGATCCCATCCAGGCCGGGGACATCTCACACGCCTCATCAACAGGCCCCATTTCCTGAGCGGGCCAGTCTCAACTTCATGCAGTTTCAAAGCTAATAGGAAGACGTCTGCAAAAAGAAAAAAGAAAAAAACCCAGCGATTGCAGAATAGACAGGTGTGGGAGCGATCCGAGGGCCCAAGAAGCTAGGGGTTCTTCAGGGTCTCTTTACGCATTTTATACTCCTGGTGTGAAGCCATGTGCCTGTCGCTGAGCCCAAGCCTCGGGCTGCTGGGAGTGGTTGCACCGCTCTCCCGTAGTAGGGGACGCAGGTTCTCCAGAAGGGTCTCTGATCAGACTCACCCCACACGGCAGCTAGCTGGGGGCCTCATGGGTTGGGCTGTGGGGTGCGCAGGTGAGATCTCCACCATCTGGGGGAAGCTGAGCACCCAACACAGAGGCCTCCAAGAGGCCTGGAAGGACCTCCCTTCCCTGCAGGGCCTGCTCGGTGGCCGAGCACCGCGATGACCCGTCATGTAGCTAGCACTCAGGACACCGCTCCCACCTGCAGAAGATTGCTGTTGGTGGTCTGGGTTTTAGGGCCGAGGGACGGAGGCGGGCGAGGGAGCTCCCAAGCAGCTGGAGAGCATTCAGCCATCCGCACAGAGAGTGGCTTGTTGGGCTGATGAGCTCATGGAGGCTCCTCCCTCTCGGAACCCTCCTGAAGTGACGGACGCTTCTTCCTGCCCTCCGCTCTTCTCCCGGGAGAGCTGGCCACACACTCCTGGTGCCACTTGGGAAAGACCTTTATCGACAAAAGAGGAAGTTACCAACCTCCTCCTTCAAAACTTGTTTGTTCTCCATGAGCTCAAGTCCTCCCGCATCTCCAAGTTGCCAGAGCCTTCTGGGGAGAGCCCACCGGAGCCCCCTCAGTCCCCAGATCCTGGGGGGCTAGCTGTTTCAGCCTAGTGCAGGGTCCAGGCTGGGTGGGATGGACTTGTCACCTGCTCTGCGTCTGGGTGGGGGTGGGATGCCTTTCCCGGCCGGCCTCCAGTGTGCCCAAAGGATGCTGTACTCATCCTGCGCTGGAAACCATGTCCCCGTGAGCAGGAGTGTCGGTTAGGCACCCCTGCAGCCGTACTGCATAACGAGGAGCCCCCCGCCCCTCTCCCACACTGTCCAGGGTCAGTGGTTTAGACGGGGCCCTTCTGGTCTTGGCTGGCTGTGTCCCCCTGTCCGGCTCAACGGCTGGTTACCTCCCAGAGGGGTTGCTCACGTGTGTAGAGACCAGACCTGGCACTGTCTTTTGCCTCCCCCCTGCAAGCTGACCTCGGTCAAAGCAAAAGTGCAGGAGCAGACTGCACAGCTGGGCTCCCAGGCCTCGGGGAAGGCCATCCCATTGCCAAACAAGGCCCGTGGCCAGACTCAGCATCCAGGGCTGGGGGAGTAGACCCGTGCCTTTAGCAAGAGGTGATGCACAGTGACGGCCAGGGTCTGAGAAGTCCAGGGCTGAGGAACTGGGCTGTGGGTATGTGTGCTACCCCCTCCAGGAGATTTGGGTTCAAGTAGCCCTATTTGGGAACTCTCCTGTTGGGGCCAGGGCTTCCCCTGGGAAGGCAGGCGATGCCCGGGGCTGGGGGATGCTTCTCAGCTCACCCCCTCTAGGAGGTAGCAGCTGCACATTTTACTGAGATACCTTGTGCCTTTGGGCCGCTGTGTATGGAGGTGGGGCAGTGCCCACGGATCCTTTCCGTTGGAGGGTCCTGGGCGCAAAGCATTCGTGCTGAATTTCCCAGCTCCCACAGCTCCCCCGGGACCCGTAACCAAGTGCCACCACACCCGCGTCTCGCCCTGCACGCCCCTGCACTGAGCCGCGCCCCCAGAGAGCTACACCTCAGAACAGCCGGAATCTCAAGAGCCAAAGACCGGGATGTGGGGGCTCTGAGGAAAGGCTGCTGTGGGGAGCTGGGGGGCCTCAGCCTGCAGGGCTCCCTTAATTTGGGTGCAATTAGAGGAAAGCAGCCAAAAACCCTGCGGCCCCAAGATTATTCCCAGCAAGCCAAAGGCATTAGGGTGATAATTCCGTCATTAGACTTCCAGCCTTCCCACCTCCCAAACGTGCAAATATGGGATAATCAGCCCGGCATGGCCTTCCTCGGTGATGCTGCTTATTTAACCCATTTTTTTAAATGACACTTAATGTTATTGGCTGGTGTGCGTGCGCACGCATACTTAATTTCCCCACCGCTAATGTCTGTGCTGACATTCCAGGATGTCTCCGGGGCCCCTGGGATGAGGGGGAGCCTTTGATACCCTCCTGCTGGTGTAGACGGGGCCGTATGGCAGGGGCTCGCCAGCCCAGGGAGGGCTCCTGCTCCCAGGGAAGATGCCCCGCCCCGGGCGGGGGAGGGGCGGGCCGCCGCGCAGGCTGGCGGTGTTGGGCTCTGGGTGCGGAGAACAGTGCCGTTCCAGAAGGCTCCAGCTCGAGTCCCAGCCAGGAAGACTTGGGGCCCACAAGTGTGGGAATTGCTGTCCCTGAGCCCGTCAGTAGGGGAGGCACGGACAGGGTAGGGAGGGGCCCGAGCCCACTTCCGCGCAGGAAGACAGTCTGCAGTCCAGAAGGGAAGGGCCGGCCCCCTTGGCAGCCTCCCTCTGCGTGGCATGAGTAGGCATGTTGTCCTGATGGGCTGCGTGCCCGGCAGCAGGGAGGTTTTCAGATCCCGGACCTCAAGCACGTGTCTGTCGAGTTTTTCCATAAGAGCCTAGCCTGAAGCCCCATCCGGGGAGGGCAGTGGGACAGGACAAAGCCTGTGGCCCTAAGACGGAGGAGGCTTCTCCCAGGCTAGGTGGTGGGGGCTGGCAGAGGTCAGCCACACTGATCTTTAACAGGTGGCCACCCGGAAATGGAGCAAAGACTAGGGAGCATCGTGGTGGGGGGGTGCTCTGTGGCTT
The DNA here is from genome assembly GCA_004023965.1 of Spilogale gracilis. Lineage (NCBI taxonomy): Eukaryota > Metazoa > Chordata > Mammalia > Carnivora > Mephitidae > Spilogale > Spilogale gracilis. Next base: position 28,605 of record PITA01021467.1, read on the forward strand.
CCCCCTTGGTTTTGGGGCGGTCCCTCCGCGCTCTCGTGGCCGCTCCGTGTTTGATAGACATCGCCTGGAGCGTGGCAGGCCTCAGGATGACGGGAATCTGCTCACAGCAGAGCCCCGAGGAAGCCTCGGCGCTCCCCTCCCCCGCAGGGAGGCTGGCAGGTGTCCGGGACAGCAGGGCTCACCCGGCAAGGGGAGGGAAGCCTCTCCCATTCGTCCAGCAAAGGCCCCTGCTGACCGCCCTGTAGGGAGGAAGGAGAGGCATTCCCCCAGGAAGACCCACGCGCGCGCACACACACACACACACGTGCAGGGGTGCGGACTGGGCCAGAGGAGGGGGCCCAAGGCCAAGGGAGGGACCCGAAGGTCCAGACAGCCCAGGACCCCGTCAGGCCTGTGTTTCCAAGCCACGTGGCAAGGCTGTCCCTTGGGGTGAAAACCTGACCTTGGATGTTCCTGGCTCAAAGGGAACGGCCCCCAAACTAAGCAGCTCATGTCCTCCCCGGTTGTGAAGGCAGAGGCCTGGGCCTCCCCTAGGGGGTGAGTGGTGTTGCGCCTCAGTTTCCCCATCTGTAGAATGAGAAGCTTGACGCCCACCCACCCACCACACCAGTGGCTGGCGTGAAAGCTCTCCCTGGGGCCTCACCCGCCACTCAGGGAAGAGACCACCGACCTTGGCCTTCAGCAGCCTTGCCCGCCGACCCCAGATCGGTCCCTGCTTTGGGAGTCAGCAAACCTGCCCCCTCTCACGCCCGCCCTGCTGCGAAAACCCAGCCGATGGGAAACCTCTCTGTGCCTCTTCTGTAACCTTCACCCCATGCCACCCCACTCCTGCTATGGAGACGAGTCAGCCGTGAACCATAACCTCAGCACCCCTGCTGTCCTTCAGTGGGAAGGTGGTCCATGTGTGCACGGTCTTCCCCCTCCGCTGAAAACCACCCGAGCGGAGAGTCTGGCCTCCTGGGCCAATGCAGCTGGGCCCAGGGAGGGGCCTCTCTGGGCCTCCAGAGAGCAGGGCAGGGGTGCGACAGCCTGCAGCCTGCCCCTTAAGTAGGTCACATTGAATTTCTGGGTGGGGAGAGAACCTTCAGACTCAACCACAGGGCCCTCTTCTCCCCCAGCATCTCTGCCCAGAGGGCAGGGCTCTGCAATTGAAGGAAAATTTCAGCGAAATACCCACCATTTTCAACAGATTGCTATTGTCCACGGCAAAAAATTCTTTGTCTTGGTTTTTGTTTCGTTGGTGAATACAATCGCCTGTCAGCCGGGCGCTGCCCTCGGCCCAGGACTGGCCACCACGACCCCAGCAATGTTTCCACCTCTCGTGAGTTCCCCTGAAAAGTAAATAAAATCCCAGTGACAGCAGATGCATGCCGTTCGGTGCCTCGTGAAGGTCCCGTGGGGTTCGTTCGGCTGCTGGGCACAGAGGGCGCCCCACGGGAGAGCGAGGGAAGCCTGCGGATGCTTCCAGGGATTCCGAGGGGGGAGGGGAAGGGGCAAATGGGGGGGATGGTGCAGGAGGGCAGGCCAGGGCCTCTGCCTTGGAGAGGTCCGTGGGGGCCCTAAGGAGAGGCTGGAGAAGGCAGGGACCCCAGCAAGTGGGGGCCCTAAGGAGAGGCTGGAGAAGGCGGGGACCCCAGCAAGTGGGGGCCCTAAGGAGAGGCTGGAGAAGGCGGGGACCCCAGCAAGTGGGGGCCCTGAGCCCGGCCCCGGCGCCTGGAGCCACAGACACTGTTTTATTGAGACTCGACTGCCGGGGCTCCGGTTTCAGGAAAAGCTGGAGTCTTGCATTTGGGAACTTTTTAAGGAGGCAAATAAGGTGAATCTGACCTTGTTGCCCGCGGGGGGCGGGGTTGAAGAGCTGTGTCAGCTCCTCTCATCTCGCACCCCCGCTCGCCCCCCCCCCCCGAGTCCTATGGGAGGGTGGGCCAGGGGAGGGGGGGTGGTTCTGGGTTCTGGAGCACGGTGCTGGGGTGACGGGCCCCCCGCCCCGACGGCAGCACCCTGGCGTTCGAGCTGGTTTCCACTGTTCTATGTGTACCTTTCCATTGTTCTTTGTGTGCAAGGGGCGGAGGGCCAAGCTCTCCTGGAGGTCTACACCGCGGGGTGGCTCGTGTCTGCAGGGCCTGCCTCCCCTCCCCTCCCCCTCCCTGGCCTCGGCTGAGCCATGTCAGCCTCAGCAGCCCGTCTGCATGGCGGGGGTGCCCCTGCCCGGGGCCGGCCGGCGGGTGCTGCGGGCCGGGGGGCAGCAGGAGAGCGATGCGGCAGCCCCTGTGCGTGGCTGGTGGAGCCCCTTAGGGAGACCTTCGTCCTCTCTGGGGGACGGGTGTGCTGCTGACTGCTCACACTGGAAAGCCACGCCCAGCCTAAACCCGGAACCTGAAGCGGGCAGATGCGAGGCCTGGGACCCAGGGGCTGAGCAGCCGGTCCTCTGGAAGGGGTGGTCCGGACCCTCCAGCTCAGCCCTGCAGCCCGAACCCTCACCGAGGGCCCAGGACCGGCCCCGGCCCCAGCCAGAAGGGCCTTTCAAGCCTGTCGGGTGGCCGGCCTCCTGGGTCTGTCCAGCCGCGCCTCGCCAGCAGGATGCTTCTCCTCGCCACGCTCTGCCTCCCCTAAATAACAGCCTGGTCCGCACACGGGGTGCAGCCAAGGGCATCACCAGGCTCTGCAGGGCGGCCCCGGAGAGGGCCCGAGGACCCGGCCAGGGGGCGGCTTCTCCTGAGGGATAGGCAGCCGGACGGGGCGCGGTTTCTACTGCCGCTAGTGACACAGGGGATGTTCCTGGGGGTCTCGCTCACCTCAAGCTGAGGGGCCATCCTATTGGGAGGCCCGGGGCCACTGCATTGGGGACCTGCCCCGCGGTTCCTGAGCGAGGACAGCAGGTAGCTGGGCTTTCTGGGACAGGAAACATGGGCCCTGCGAACCCTCCAGGGAGGAAGGGCAGGCCGCTCCAATGCCCACGCCTTCTGGTCCCATGGGGCAAACCGGAAGCACCCTGGGTGTGAGGGGCCTGCACCCATGCTTCAAGGTGCGCCTCTTACCTCGGGGCCCCAGGTGAGCAAGACGTGTCACATCAGGAACCCTACTGACCAGTCCAGTATGTCATTCCTGTGTCTGTCCTTCCCCCCCTCCCCCGACCACCTGAAGATGTGCAGTAATCAGGGATGGAGTGGAGCTTGTGCTAAGTACGCAGGGGGCTTTCTGATCTTGGCCTTTTGTAGCCCTGGAGCCGTCCTGTGTCCACGCCGAGGAGGCGCGTGTCGTCTGGCTCTGTTCTCTGGCTGTGGCGCCGGGGGGGGGGGGAAGCTTCCAGACCAACAGCCCCCTCCACACACAGAGCGGGAGAACCCCCCCTCCCCGCCAGCCCCTTTCTCTCCCGGGTTCCACCTGCCTCCCTCAACTCTGGGGGCACCGGCCTTCAGGGCCCTTCCCTCCATTCAGCAAAAACCTCCCAGAGATGATGAGGCACCAGGCTTGCGAGGAAAAGTGCAGCGAGAACAGAGGACAGTTGTCCCTGCGCATCATCGACCACACAAGCGACCTCGCTGTTGAGGGGAAGGGGCTGTGCTGTGCCTGTGGACACGTGTCCCTCTGGGGCTGCAGGGGACAGTCCTGCCCGGTCACTGTCATGCCCTCTGCAGACGGGGACACACCTGCCCGTGGGCTCGTGGGCCCCACTCAGTCTGGCACTGGGGCACCTCGGAAGCCCCCTCCTCATGCGCTCCCTCCCCCACCCTCCTCTCTCTGCATCCGGGAGAGAGCCTGTATCTCTGGGCTCCCGGGCGTCTGCTGTAATTCAGACAAACGGGCTTGAAAATAGGCCTCTCGATCTCCATCTAGGACACCTGCCTGGACAGGTCAGAAGCCACCCCAGCTCTTCCAGCGGTGATATGACACTGAGCAAAAGAGGGT